>VDFB02134932.1:0-13469 GCA_007258455.2 Sequoia sempervirens
TTGGTTGGGGATCCTTCCTTGTTTACTACCAACATAGGGGTGGTTGGGTGGAACATGCTATGCATCCTGTTGGCTCCCCTTGGATGTAGTTGTACTATTCAGTGTAGAGTTTTGTTGAGGTTGTTTGATCTAGGATTCATTATTACCAGATGTATTTTATTTATTGATGTATCACTCCCATGCACGTTGGGAAGACTTATGATGTAATTTTGTATGTGTTCATTGAGATGTACTATCAGATTGACATAATGTATTATCACACCATGTGATCATTCTTGAACTACCATATGTAAATGTTGTGAATGTTATATTGTATCTGTGGAAATATGTACTTAATACCTTCATGACTAATTCATTTTAAATTGCACGTATGGTTTTATATGGGTTATTCATATTCATTTGGATATCTTGAATGAATGTTTAGACAATGATATCTGAATGAATAGATTTATGTAATTGGATATTTAATGTTTAATCTATTATCTTTGTTATGGGATAGTTTAGGTAATGTCACCTTGTGTACCCCAAGGGACTTTGATGTGCAACTTGAAACATTGGTTATGTTGGAATACTTAAAGTGCATTCTTTATGTTTTAAAAAACATTGTTGCATTTTTAGTTGTTCGTTTGGGGTTTGCATAATGGGGTATTACAACTTGGTATCATAGCCAAGGTTGCTCATGTCGGGTTCTCTAGGTAATTTGTGTCCATTAGGAAACCTTTGAGTTAACTCTTGATTTTACATAACCCTAATTGTTGTGTAGGATTATGCCTTGAGGTAGAGGTCATGGCCAAGGAAGAGGCCGAGGTGGTGGCCATGGAGCCAACTGCCAGATTCCATCACCACAAAGCTCCCACATTTCAGAGCATGAGGAATGACAGAGTCCTCAACACAATCTGTCAAGTGGTGGTCAAAACCTAGAAAAACCTAGTTTAGATGGATAGTTGTAGCACAAACTGGGGGAGATTCTTGATTGGTTGGGACCTAGGCCAAAGGAGGAACAACGGGTCAAGAGAGAAAGGGAAAGGTCACCAAGGTGAAGGGAAGTAATGATAGATCAGGATGTAGTGATAGCTAGTCATATGAGAGACTTGATGAGAGCACACCGAGCTACATTCGATGGATCTAAAGGAGGTTTGGAAGCAAATACATGGTTAATCAATTTAGATCGATGCTTCATGATGCACCCCTATGGTAGCAATACCAAAGTGCGGTGCATAGTCATGCATCTACGAGGCTTTGCATCCACTTGGTAGTGGCTGGAAGAGAAAAAGTTACATCTGGATATCAGCATGGTCACATGGGAGCTATTTCTGGACAGGTTCAGGGATCACTTCCTTTTAGATCATTGGAGGCAACATAGGGCAAATGAGTTTCATGACCTTAAGTAGATGTCGATGTCCATTGAATAATATGAGTGGAAATTCTATGAATCGAAGCAATATGCAGGAATCATTCATGATGAGGGAATGTTGGTTCAACATTTTGTTTAGGGCTTAAACACTCGAATTAATGGTGGAGTTAGAGTATTCAAGGTGAAGACAATGGAGGTAGCGGCTGAGAAGGCTCAGCTAGTAGAAGAAGATTTGGCAATGGCATTGGGAGGGCACACTAGAGTTCAGATTGGAAATGTTCCAACATTAGGTTTTGGTTCTAGAGGTGGACAACCTCAAGCTATAGGGTCTTCCAAGAATTTTCAAGCACCCTCTAAGGGTGGTCAATAGCAGCAGCAGTCACAACCCAAATAGAACAAAACACAGTCTCAGCAGGGAGATAGCTCTCAGAACAGGAAGAACCAAAGTTGGTAGCGTAATAGACTAGATCATTTTTTGCAACCTACACAAAGCACACTGTCGGCACCTTCACAAGGTAGTTTTTAGTAGTCAAGTGCACCATCTAGTGTCAGATGATTTGGGTGAGGCACAGGTTGTTTCTCATGTGGGTAGCAAGGACATATTGCCAAATAGTGTCCACAAAGGAGTACTTCAAGTTTTAGCTAGAGACCAGCTGCTTCTGAGTTGACAGTGGGCAATGCAGGTAGAGCACATCAAGTGTTTGTGGTAGTGGACAATCGTCAAGCAGAATATCAAGGCACTGTGATTGAGACATCAGGTGTGTTGCATGACACTAGTATTTCCATACTCTTTGATTCTGGTGCATCTGACTCATTTATTTCTCCTTTAGTAGTAGAGCGATGTAGATTGGTGGCATCTAGGCAAGGCATAAAATGGCAGGTTGAATTGGCCTCAGGGTTAAAGGTTGTTGTAGAGAAGCTTGCTCTAGGTTGTTGTCTAGATATAGGGGCATTGACAACTAAGGTGGATCTTCAGATCCTACCACTTGGCTCTTATGATGTCGTCTTGGGAATGGATTGGTTGAGTGCACACCATGCCATGATAGACTATTGTTGTAAAGAAGTACGATGCATCAATGATTCTAGAAAGGAGGTGGAGATCATGGGTATTCAAAGGCCCATTTCATTGTGAATGATCTCTACCATGCAATTTAAGAGGTTTTTCTAGTAGGGTTGTTAGCTTTTTGCAGTAGTAGTAAGTGATCTTGAGACAAAGGATAGTTGAGGGGTGTCATTGGATGATTACCCACTCCTTAAGGGGTTTTCTGATGTTTTTCCAAGCGAGATACCAAGTATTCTGCCAAAGTGGGATATAGATTTCAGGATTGATCTGGTACCTAGAACTGAGCCTATGTCTCAGGCTCCATATTGGATGACAATGCAGGAGCATCAAGAACTCTGTGTACAATTGGAGGAGCTATTGGCTAAGGGGTTTATTCACCCAAGTGTTTCCCCTTGGGGAGCACCTATAATATTCATAAAGAAGAGGGATGGTTCTCTCTGTCTATGTATTGATTACAGGAAGTTGAACAAAGTAACAATGAAGAAACGATATTCCCTACCTAGAATTGATGATCGTTTTGATCAAATAAAAGGGGGGAAGATATTTTCTAAGATTGATCTCAAATTAGGGTATCATCAGTTGTAGATTGCAGAACAAAATATTCATAAAACAACATTTCGCACTTGATACGAATATTACGAGTTCACTGTGATACTGTTCAGGTTGACAAATGCACCTTCAGTCTTCATGAGCTTAATGAATGGGGTGCTTTGAATGTATTTGGATAGATTTTTCCTTGTGTTTCTCGATGACATTCTGATTTATTCCAAATCTATGGAGGAACATGAGGAACATTTAAGTCAGGTGCTACAGTGTTTAAGGGACAATTAGTTGTATGCCAACTTGGAAAAGTGTGAATTCTTTAAGATGTAAGTTCAATATTTGGGCCATGTGATTTCAGGCAAGGGGATTTTTGTTGATCCTACAAAGATTCAAGTCATTGTGAATTGGCCCACACCCACAAATGTCTTAGAAATTCATTGTTTCATGGGATTAGCAGGCTATTATTGATGATTCATCCAAGGCTTTTCAAGGATTGCACATCCTATCACTTCTCTCCAAAGGAAGGGAATGAAATTTCTTTGGTCAGATCAATGTCAGTTAGCATTCCAAACTCTTAAGGAAAAGTTGATTAGTGCACCAATTTTGGCGGTACCAAATCCTATGGGAGATTTTGTTGTATGTATGGATGCTTTTTTGGAAGGATTAGGGGTCGTTTTGATGCGAGAATGGAGTGCAATTGTGTACGAATCACACACATGACCTTGAGTTGGCCGCAATTGTACATGCTTTGGTAAGATGGAGGAACTTCCTTTTAGGGCATCGGTTTGAGTTGCATACAGATCATTGTAGTTTGCAATACATCTTCATGCAGCTGAACCTGAATGCAAGACAGAGAATGTGGATGCAAATTCTTGTCGCGAGATGGGTATGTCTTGGGATTCTTTAGTGGGCCAAAGATTGGCAATATGATGGGTATGTGGTAGAAAACTATTTTTACCCAAAATTGATGGGGAAACTAAAAGGGTTTTAAAAGGATTCTGCCAGCTTTCCACCGATATTAATTATGCTTTATTTTAGATTTAATAATTAATTATTATTCATTTCTGTCAAATTACAACTAAAGTCTGATTGATAGGCTGATTGAAAGAGAAACATCTATAGCTTTCTAAGCGGTATCACACATTTTAGATTAAAGCATGTATCACATTCTATGGTTTGCATATTAGGATTAAAAAATAAAAATTGAATTTCATGTGAAGTTTTGACCAAGTTAAGGTGGTCAAACATACAAGGATACATATTTTTTAAAAATTTGTAATAAAAATTCATAATTAATTATTTACTTGGAAAAATTACGAAAAAAGGCGAGATACATGAGGCATAGGTAATCTACTTATGTCTAAAATATTATAAAAAAATATTATCATTTTATTGTGGTTAGGGTGGTCGGATAGACACCTACTTCTTATTTTTTCCCTAAAATTTAAGTACTACTGCATTGAAATTTCAAATTTTCACCAAATAGATTTTTTTTTTAAAGCAAACCTAGTAGTTTAGAAACTACATTCAATTTGCTACAGATTCTATTCTTACATATTTTTGAAATAATATAGATAACTTATTAAAATTTTTATTTCAAATTTCCTAACTTTGATTTTTCTAAATTTTTTGCCACTTAAGGGCCTATTTTTTCCATGATGATCCTGCACATACCCGAATATGATTTTGAAGTGAAGTATATCCAGTGAAAAGAGAATGTGGTGGAAGATGCTTTGAGCTGATGTAGACATGAGATTTCTACAGTGGCTCTTTAGGTTGATTTAAGGAATTAGATCCTCACCACTCTCTCCTAAGATATTTGGTATCAAGAAGTGAAATCTGAAATCGAGTTGGGTAGAACTTTGGAAGGAAAATTTGTTGGTTACTCACTAGATTCTGATGGTGTCTTGCGCTATGTGGGTTGAATGTATGTACCTCCTGTAGAGGGTTTGCACACCCTAATCTTGACTGAAGCCCATTAGGCACCTTATTTGACACATCTTGGAGTTAAGAAAATGTATGCAAATCGGTGCTCACTATATTTTTGCGCAGGATTGGAGTGTGATATAGCTGATTTTGTGGCTAGATGTCTAGAATGTCAAAGGGTTAAGGTTGAGCATCATCATCCGATAGGTTTGTTGTAGCCTCATCTTGTTCCAGAATTGAAGTGGTACATTATCTTTATGGATTTCATTGTCGGCTTGCCTATGTCTTTCAGGCGACATGATGCTATCATAGTCATCGTTGATAGACTGATGAAGGTAGCCCATTTCTCTCCTATTTGATCTTCCTATACTGCTTCTTCAGTAGCGAAGGTGTTCATGGAGGACATTGTTTGCTTGCATGGGATATAGTGAAGAGTCATTTCTGACAGAGATCTAGTATTCACATATATGCTATAGACATCTTTGCAGTGGTCCTTATAGAATCAATTGAACTTTTGTTCTACCTACCATCCTGAGACAGATGGTTAGAAATGGGATGAGTGGAGGGAAAGAAAGGAAGAGCAAGCCTGGCTGGATTGGCAGTGGGAGGACATGGCAGATTTCCTGGACTGGAACGAACATCGACTTTGAAACTCACTGGCTTTACTGCCAGATACGTCTTGGGTTTGGGGATGATTCTGGGGAACGTTTATCACGCTGAACTTTGGAGTAAAGCGATTTCTTCCAAAGCAACGGGCTTTGGGGCTCTGCGCGGCTCGATGGGAGAAAATTCTTGATGGGATTCGGCGGTTTGCGAAGGTATTGTTTATCGAGGGTGTTTTACCATTTCGATGCGCTCCGGCCTGGCCTTCATTGGAAGGTTTCCAAAACGCTTGCTGCAATGAGATATTAAAGCATCGACCCTTTCACCAGCGCACGCCGTCTCATGGTTCGTGATCTTCCATATTGATCTTCGCTCTCCAATTATCTTGATGTTACTCACATACTTGATTGGAATGCTTTACAGGTCAAGGATGGGCAGCTAGCTCTTGAGCCCATGGTCATGCTACAACATCAAAGACTTCACTCTTAGTGGGCAGAGATATTGAATAGCTGTGGGTTCAGTGGGACCCGAATGACGAGACTTCAGCGACATGGGAGGATGCGTCCCATATTAGAGAAGCTTACCCATATTTATTTACTAGCTTCCAAGAGTAAGCCATGTTCTAGGGGGGGAGGATGTAATACCTCTCATGTTGTTGATACTCTTTGATACTCTTTGATACTCTTATGTGTTGTTTTGATACTTGGTTTGTGATGGTGATTAGTTCATCAAATTGGTTGTGTGGATTCATAGTTTGGTTGCTACACTTGACATTACTATGATATTTGATGATACATTATGTGGTGGTTAGATTATTTGACTATGCTATGGTTTTCTTTAATAATCTATGTAGTGATGTTGTTATTATATGATACTATGGTTTCTAATGTGTTTTCTAGTGAGTCTTGGTGAAAGGATGAAGTAACATCACTAGCTTGCGAGTGCAATGCTACACCATGATTGCCTTTCATGGTGTGTCTGCAATGGAGATTTACATGTTACTTGATGTTTGTTTGTATGCAAGAATTGTAGGAATAAAGTCTTGATTCCACCTACTTCGGTAAGACAAGGCGAGCATTAAATTAACCCAACAGGTACGATGTTGAAAAAGGGAGCTGATAAGGAAGTATACCCATCCCAAGTCCATCACCTCATTGTGAGTCTTGTTGTGTCATGGTTTTGGCTTTTTCCTTGTCTTCGTATTGGTTGTTGTTGTTTATTTATTTTAATTATGGTTAGCTGTCATTTAATTTATCTTTATTTTATATGGGATAAATTAATGATATTTTGTGGATATGATTAATTGTGAGTAATTGTAATTTTGGAATTAAATATTGTAAATTAAAACATATTTAATTAATTAAAAAGGTGTAAGTAATTAATTTAAATAAATAATGTTGGTGATAATTATAAATTATCTTTTTCAAGATATTAAAATTAGAAAATCAGAAAAGAATATCTTGTGAGGATAATATCATGTGAAATTAATGAATTGTTAATTAAAGATTGTGAGATAAATGTGAGCTTTGAAAGCAAGAAAAAGAACCAATTGATGGGTTGGATTTTTAAGGAAAAAAAAAGAAAAAGGAAGAGCTTTATTTATTTTAATTTATTTTATTGTGAGAGAAGGAAGTTTTCTACACACACACAGAGAAATGTTTCTAGTTTTTGTCTAGAAAAGAAACAGATAGGTTTTTTTGCTTCTTTGTGAAAATTGTTCTCTAAAAAAAAAGAATAGCAAATTTATTCTAAAGTTAACAAAAAGGAATTTGAGAAGGATCTGCAAAGGGAGTTCATTTTCAAAATAGGAAGAAGGGTTATTGTGTTTGGATTCATCATCAAATGAAGGACTCTAGGTTCTTTTCAATTTATTAATTCTATTGTTTTAAAAGGTTCTATAATGGAAAACAAAAATCATGTCTGCCATTCTTTAATTGGAATTTATGTTTGAAAAAAGGTTTTGTTTAGAAAACTTGTTGTGTTAAACCTTTGAATCTTCTGTCTAAAACTATAGTGAAACATTTTGAATTTCTTCCATAAAATGTAGCTGTGAAATTCTCGAGTTGAGGGAAAATCAATTTATTATGTTGTTGAAATATTATGCCTAGGTTTATTGTGCCTGGAGAAAAAATGAATTGTTGATTCATTATATTGGTATTATTTGATTTTTATTCTTGGGAAAAAACATATATATATATATATATATATATATACATACCTCTATATATATATCTGTATATATATACATATACATATACCTATTTAGTATTCTTTTTCAAGATATAAATAAATAATGTTGACCGTGATAATTATAAATTATCTTTTTCAAGATATTAAAATTAGAAAATCAGAAGAGAATATCTTGTGAGGATAATATCATGTGAAATTAATGAATTTTTAATTAAAGATTGTGAGATAAATGTGAGCTTTGAAAGTAAGAAAAAGAACAAATGGATGGGTTGGATTTTTTAGGAAAAAAGAAAAGAAAAAGGAAGAGCTTTATTTATTTTTATTTATTTTATTGTGAGAGAAGGAAGTTTTCTACACACACACAGAGAAAGGTTTTTGGTTTTTGTCTGAGAAAGAAAAAGATAGGTTTTTGTGCTTCTTTGTGAAAATTGTTCAGTAAAAAAAAAGAATAGCAAATTGAATTTGAAGTTAGTTGAAAGGAATTTGAGAAGGATTTGCAGAGGGAGTTCATTTTCGAAATAGGAAGAAGGGTTACCATGTTTGGATTCATCATCAAACGAAGGAATCAAGGTTCTTTTCAATTTATTAATTCTATTGTATTTAAAGGTTCTATAATGGAAAACGAAAATCATGTCTGCCATTCTTTAAATTGAAATTTATGTTTGAAAAATGGTTTTGTTTAGAAAAATTGTTGTGTTAAACCTTTGAATCTTCTGTAGAAAACTATAGTGAAACCTTTTGAATTTCTTCCATAAAATTTAGCTGTGAAATTCTTGAGTTGAAAGAAAATCAATTTATTATGTTGTTGAAATATTATACCCAAATTTATTGTGCCTGGAAAAAATTGAACTGTTGATTCATTATATTGGTATTATTTGATTTGTATTCTTGGGAATATATATATATATATATATACACATTAAGCGCCTATTTAGTATCTTTTGTTCCTTTGTTAAGAAAAATATATGTCTTTTATTTTCCTTGAAAAAAAAAATAATAAGAAATGAAATAAATTAAGTATATATATATATATATATATGTTATATATATATATATATATATATATATATATATATGGTATATATATATGTTTCAGTTCTATATCTATATATATATTTTGTTTGTTTGATCAAAAAGCACAAAAACAAGAGTGTAACAAAAAAATTATATTATATGGGAGTGGTTGGCTGGTGGTCGTGGGCGTACCACACCCCATTTACGGCAATTCATTGGCCATGTAGTCACCACCCCATCGCGGCACAACAACAAGGTTGCGGTACTTCCAGCCGCTGGGGACCACGGGCCTCCCCATAATGAGGCACACAATACACCCTTGACTGCATGGTTTAGAAAGATGAAAGCTTTTTTAAATTTTTAATTTATTTAAATGTTTTATTATATATATATATATATGTATATATATATATTAATATATATGTGTATATATATATTTATATATTACCGCCATTTTAACACAAGTTATTTGTATTGATTATCTTTTATACTGTTTTATAAAATAATTTTTAATATATGTTTTTATTTTTATATACATATATATGTATATAATAACATAAAAAAGCCCATATGGGCATACATATATACATGTATTTACAGCCTTTAAATGTTGTGATTATGAATTATTTTGATGATTTTAAAAAAAACTGCAATACTATGGTGTAATCGTGCAACTTAGAAATAAACTTTGTGATTTAAATTAAATTGAATATTCTTGAGTAGTTAATTTATTTATTTGGTGAAATTATTGTGTATTGAAATGTAAGGCTTTGTTTTTTCTCTCGAGATTATTCGTTGAATCAATTGTGGTTTTCTCTTTATTGGCTTTATGTCATGTGGGAAAGCTCTTGAGTTAGTTTATCCTCTTGTAGGAGCTTAAGTTACTTGTTAGGGACTTCCAGAGGTAGGGAAATTGATGTTTATATTTGATATTGTAATTGGATATGTGTTCATATGTTTTGGATATAGTTATGACTGGAGTTTACACATGGGTTGTACCATTTTTATGGATGTTGTCTCATATGATTTTGGCAAGATGGTTTTTCCTCGCGAATGTTCCATTTGTTGGTTTAGTATTCTTGTGGTACAACTCCTTGGTGTTGGATTTTATGTTTTGGGTTCTAGATAGAGTGGCTCTATGTGGAGGATGGTGCACAAAGGGGCTGTTAGTGTAACCCACGTTAGAGTTAGAGTAATAAGTGATAAACTAAGTAATTAATTAGGGGGAAGGTAGTTACATATTAATAAGATAATTATGGATGCCTTTTCCTCTTGTTAGTGCTATCATAGGATAAAGGTGGGCCGAGAAGATCGTGGTTGGCATGATTATTGCCTCATCCTCACGAGAGGTTAACGGTTCCGCATGAGTAACCCTATGGAGCAACACCTTGAGATAGGCTATCAAGATAACCATAGATGGAGGTGGCACCTTGTGATAGGTTGTCTGGATAATCCATGTAAGGCCATGTGATGACACTCTCCTCTAGCATTCCCTTTGATTTGTTGAAATCCTTTGGAAGTGGTCTATTGTTATGTTTTGGAGATTTATTGTCGTTATGAGATATTTATTTGTGTTATTTTTCTTTTCGTGTCTAGATTTTATTCTTGCTTTACTATTTGGATGTGTTTGGTCAGGGACCCTTCCTTGTTTACTCCTAGCATGGGGGTGGTTGGGTGGAACATTTTGCACACCCTATTGGGTCCCTTTGGATGTAGTTGTACCATTCAGTGCAGAGTTTTGCTAATATAGTTTGATCCAAGATTCATTAGTACTAGATGTATATTTGTACTCCAAATGTATTATATTTATTGATGTATCACTCCCATGTGTCTTGGGAATACTTATGATGTAATTGTGTATATGTGTTCATTGAAATGTACTATCAGACTAATGTAATGTATTATCACACCATGTGATCATTCTTGAACTACCATATGTAAATGTTGTTGATTTTATGTTGTATCTATGGAAATATGTACTTAATACCTTCATGACTAATTCATTGTAAATTTCATGTATGGTTTTATATGGGTTATTCATATTCATTTAGATATCATGAATGAATGTTCAGACAATGATATGTGAATGAATAGATTTACATAATTGGATATTTAATGTTTAATCTATTATCTTTGTTATGGGATAATTTAGGTAATTTCACCTCATGTACCCCAAGGGACTTTGATGTGCAACTTGAAACATTGGTTATGTTGGGATACTTAAAGTGCATTCTTTATGTTTTTTTAAAAAAATTGTTGCATTTTTTAGTTGTTCCTTTGGGGTTTGCGCGATGGGGCATTACATCTTGTAGGCCTTCCTAAATTAACTTTTCCAAATTAATAATCAATCATTTGTGTATCCTCTTGGTTATTATCCACTGTGGGTATTGCACACTTTGCAATGGTTTCTCCTACATCAGTAAGCCTGGTGGACTAGAGAACCCTAGCCTTCTTCTTGGGCCTTTCTTTCTCAATCTCTTTCATCATTTCATCCTACTTCAATGGTAGTGGTTGAACTATTTGCTTCCTTTCTAAGTCAAGCTTTAACCAGGTAGGAGCAATGGGAGTAGTAACTACTTGAGTCATAGAAGCAACACTAGTGGAAGACAAAGGTTGCAATACTTTATTTTGAGGCAGAGAGTCAACCTCTTTCATATTTTGCTACTCACTTAGTGCCCTAACCTGTGTTAGTTTCTTTTTACATTTCTCCGCCTAGAGCTGTCGGGCATTAACTTCTTTCCAATGCCGACTTTATTTCGACATTTTTCAACTTTCAACATAATCCTGACTTTTTCATACGAAATTTAGCAAAATTCCTTTTTCCTTATGAGCTCTTCTTTTGGTTTTTGTTTGCGCTTTCCTTTTTCCTCCTTTTTGCTAACCTGTCATGTATTTCTAATGGGAACCACTTATGTTCTTCTTTGCATCTTTGAGTTCTAATTCTTTTGTTGTTGTTGCGGCTTTCATCTTTACATCAACCTTAACTTGGACCTCAAATTCTTTTTGCTTGGTCAATAACATAGCTTGTGCTTTAGCATCCTCTTATTGGTGTTTATCTAATGCCTCAGCTAGTTCCTTGCATCAACTTACCTTTTGGCATCCTTAAAAAGCTTCCACTAGTCTTCCTATATCAATATATGTTCAGTCCCTACATCATTTGTTATATCAAGGGATGTAACCAAATGAGCTTCCTTGTCAGATGGAGCAGCTTCTAAATCTGTTGCAATATCATGAATTTCTATTTTAGGTTCTTTCTCTTTCAACAACTCAACTTCTTTGTTGAGAGCTCCCATAGTCATTTCCTCACCTGGTTGGTCTGCAACAAATGTGGAAACACCAGCCTTTGCAATAGTTTCCCTTTCTTGTCCCTTTGGGAGATCTTAGGCAACCATCTCCTCTTCTGTATTAGATGGCATAAATTCTAAGGGTTCCTTAGGGGGCATTCTCCTTTTTGTAATTTTGTACTGGTTGGTTTCAATAGTCTTTCTTTTCTTAGATGGCTGAGCTTCTAGCTGATTGTTTCTCAAATTGACCCAATGCACACTTCTATCCAAAACTAGTTTTGCAATTTCCTTGATATTGATAAACTCTTCTACATTCCAATCTATTGGATCAAGATTCTTAGTGCCAATCTTATCTGCATCATACTGGGGATCCAAAATCAATCCATCATTAGAAAATGTCTCTGGAATGTCTTCCTTGATCCCATACTCAACCATGAGTGGGATAGATAATCTTTCATAATTCCTCTTCCTAAGATCATAATCATCCTACAAATCCAACTGGAAGTCCTGATTGAAATGTCCATCAAAAACACTAGGAAGCAATGCCTGCATCTTGTGATCAGGGTCATAATGCTTTCTAGAAGTATATAGACCCAACTTCAAATAAATTGACTCATTGCAAATAGCTTTAGCTGATACAATGTGTGGACAACTAAACTCACCCAACTTCATAGGGAACTTGTGACAACCTATCTTATGCTTATTACCAAATTTGAAATTAACAGCAAGAGCTTGGTATATGAACTCCATCAAAACAATCCTATTTGTGCAACATCTAGGAAGCAAATGAGGATGACCATCAAAGCCTCCTAATTTGAAATAAGTGTATGTCGGGTATTGGATGTACCAATGCCCCCATTCATTGATAAAATCCATTGCCTCCCTACTTAGTCTATATCCAACATCGCCAACAAGTCTATTAATGATGACATAAAGGAAGGAATCGCTAACCCTCCTATAATGTGATTTTGATGCTTGCAATGTGAGTTGACTATAGTGCTCCCACTCCTTTTGTCCATCTTCTCCCAATATGTCAACTGTACCGAGTCTAGGAAAGATCCCCATTTGAGCTACTGCATACACCACATACGAGGTCATAAAGAAACTCTTAGTTTCTTTCACTTAGAGCATCTGATTATGCATACTCTCTAATACCACCATTGGCTAGTCAAAATTCTGTTTACCTTCCAAGATAGCATGGACGAATAGGAACATCCATTCTTTGAACTATGAAGCATGGGTATGTGTAGGATCATGATGGGCCAAAAAGTTGCAATATGATGGGTATGTGGCTGACAAATTTTTTTTACCCAAAATTAATGAAACGAAAAGGGTTTTTAAAGGAGATTGTCAGCTTTCCACCAATATAAATTATGACTAAAGTCCTGATTGATAGGCTGATTGAAAAACATCTATTGATTTCAAATGGTATCACATTTTTTGAATCCAAAACATGCATCACATTCTATGCTTCGCATACTATAGGATTAAA
>VDFB02134932.1:13717-44627 GCA_007258455.2 Sequoia sempervirens
TAATAAAAAATTCATAATTAATTATTTACTTGGAAAAAAATTACAAAAATTATGCATCACATCGAGACATGAATCCTCTACTTATATCTAAAATATTATAAAAAATATTATCATTTTATTATGGCTAGGGTGGTCAAACAGACACCTACTTCTTGTTTCTTCCCTGAAATTTAAGTACTACTGCATTGAAATTTCAAATTTTCACCAAATAGATTTATTTTTTTGTTAAACAAACCTAGTAATTTAGAAACTACATTCAATTTGCTACAGATTCTATTCTTATATATTTTTGAAATAATATAGATAACTTATTCAAATTTTTATGTCAAGTTTCCTAACTTTGATTTTTTTGAATTTTTTTGCCACTTAAGGGCCTATTTTTTCCATGATGATCCTGCACACACCCACATCCCTTTTTCCAAACACCTTAGAAAGTAGCATGATTATGTCCCCAATTTCCTTATTGAATTCTTCCCTCTTTGGCTGGTCAAGAAGCTTGGTTGGGGAATTTTTCGCTATCCTCATCCAATGCTTATTCATGTAGGATCTTTTGGTATCTTTTTTGCAACTGTAAAGCTTCAAAGCCTCTGCTTCATTCAACTATGTAGGATCCCAAGGAACAAGAACATCAAACATGAACCTGAACATTTGGGATGTTAGGTCAATAATAACATTCCCTTGTAAATCCATACACTTCCTAGTAGCAGGATTGTAAGTGCCAAAAGTTGCTAATACGAATTCTAGACATTGAAGGGACAAAGGGAATAATGCAACATGTGCTAATCCTGATTGAGCAATCCTCTAGGCTCTAGGCATAATATCTTCACTAAAGGTTTCATCCTTTAGCTCCTGATAGTTGAAAGGGACTAGATTAGTTTTAGTAATATTTACCTAGTCCAAATCGATCTTGCTTGTGGTGAGGATAGCCTCTTTATGTTTACACCTCAAAGAGTAGGGGAGTTGCTCTACCTTAATTTTCTTTGGTCTGGCTTCCTCCTTAGAAGACTCTACTGGTTGACTCCTTTGAGAAGCTTCTCTCGATGCTCTAGACATCTCTTAAATTCTACAATAAACTCTTGTATTAGATGATCAATACATCAATAAATGCCCACCTTTATTGGAAGTGGAACCATAGAAGGACCAAACACAAAACAATTTTCAGCATTGGCAAGGTTAGGGTTGGAATGAAGATAAAAAATGGAACTAGGACTGAAATGGAAACTAAACTAGAAACTAGTGCTAGTTCCAAATTCAACTTACACCCTAGCTCTGATTCTGTGTTGGCATGTGGTGACTGATCATGCTATACTGTACACCCCAACATGTATCCTTGTCGGGGTCTGATTTTCCTCCTACTTCTTCATGTCATCATCGAAAAAGGAAAAATCAATGAAAAGAGGAAAATTTTGATTTTGTAGAACCCCAATCTGGAAGCTTCTAAGTTTATTAAATAGGGGTTCGGATGGGGATTATAGTATGATAAAAAACATTATTAATTGCAAGATTGTAATAGGTTTTTGCATTGGATAATAAAATCATTGGATGGTACGGTTTGGTGGATGTAGCCCAAATTGGGTGAACCATGTTAAATTATTTATGTTATAATTTATTCTATGTGTGTTTTAGTTTCTCTGTTTATTAATTAAATCTACATTTAATTGTTAGATATTTTCCTTTCTAACCCTAACATTCTGCTCAAGGATAAGCATAAAAATTCAAAACTACAATGACTGGAAGTGAGACTAGTTTAGGAATAAGTCAAAATGGAAAACAACTTTGGGAAGAGTCCATTTTCGAGTCTTCCCTCGCCAATTCAATATGAAAAACTGAGGGCACTTTCCAAAGGCACAGTCATATGGATTTTAACACCCATGTCACATGGGATTATTTGGAAATAAAAAATATGTCTTAAGCCCCCAAATAGCTCAACCATACTAAAGCCAATTTAAACCCTAGGAAAGACCATTTTTTAAAGGTAGTCGAGCAAACCCTAGCTTGCTCAACATGCTGACTCTGAAAATTAGGGCATCACAAAAACCTAACCCAAAAATCATAGAGTCAACAGGATTGAAATGAGGAAAGGGTTTCCAAAATGAAATTCATCATTTAAGTACAAAAACCCTTTCAAATCAAAAACCCTAGTGCAGAACTAGGGCATGACAAAACACACCTATGACGACAGTGACAAAAAACAAAATAATGACAATAAATGACAAAACAAAATGAGAAAGGAAGAAAAGACAAAAGAAACAAAAAAAGAAAGAAATAAATGACTGGCGAAGAATTTCGAGAAAGAAACCTTCTGTGAATGCACCAAAACATGACAACACAACAATGAAACAATGCAAAATAGGAAAACAAAAAGAAAATAAAAAACCCTACCTATAAATGCTCTTAAGGAAAGATGGAAATCCGACCAAGTTTTGCTCTACGACTCGCTTCCACAATCAAATCACTTGTCTCAAGGTCTTCCTAGATCTAATATGCTTAAACGTCTTGAATAACAAAGATAATGATCTAGTTAAACATAATTAGATATTTAAAATCATTTTTCACATACGAATATGCTACAATTAATGCCATTAATTTGGTTGGTCGAAGGTGGAGTGAACAACGTGAATAGACAGTCAAATCCTAAGAACACCAAAAGAAAGGAAAACATGGAGTGAAGAATGAAATGGAACAAGAAAAATTTGAAAAGCCTTCTTACCCAAATTTCATTCTAATTCTGGTTTCACAGAAGGGAGAAGCAAGCCCACATAGCAGAGGCAGAGACAAAACTAGGACTGAACCATAACCTTTTTACAAAGTTACAGGTACAATTTGAATTCCGGCTTCAGTCCCAACAAAAGAAAAAGAAACAATGAGAACAATTAACATGAAGGGAAGTGAGACCGGAATAGAAACCGAACCTAGCCAAAACACCAAAGGAATAAAAAGACAAATAAAATGAGTGGAGTCAGAGTCAGAACAGGAACATGATTTGGTCCACATTGATGCCTATGACAATCCTCTCTTGAAGGATCAACTCTACATCCCCCATCACCTCCTCCTCTCATCTCTCCTCCTGATGCTCCTCCTCCACCTCAACTTCCTCCATCTCTACAACTCGATGTCCCACCTTTGCATCTCCTCATGTCACTCCTCCTCTGTCACCCTCTCCTCTACTACTCTTTCCTACTTCGCTCTCTCACCTTTTCCCTCCTCTTGGATCGAAGATAATGGTTTCCCCTTATGCCTACCCATGATCATCCTCATGTCTCCTCTCCCTCCATGTTTTTCTCCTCCATCATCATCTCTCCCTTCACATCCATCTCCTCCATAATCACATCTCCCTCCATCTCCCATCCCACCATTTCCCCATTCTCCTCTCTACCCTGGTCTCTTCTCAAGCCTTGTGGGCCCTTGCCTCAACACTCTACTGGTGTCAATTTATTTGGGTCTTTCTATGGCTCTAGTCTATGGGTGCCTCACCATGTATCATACTTGTTAGTAGTGCACAAATCCACTGCACCAACCCTCCAAGCTTATTACACTTGCTATAGTGTATCTATATCTTGCTATGTTGTAACTATAGGAATCACCTAACCCCATGGATGTACATCACTTGAGAAACATTCAAACTTTGTTTGTCCTTAGGCACATATTCATGTAAGAAGTTGAAAAAGTTATCTATATTATTTCAAAATATGTAATAATAAGTCTATATCAAATTGAATGTAGTTTCTAAACTAGTAGGTTTGTTTAAAAATTAAAAAAATCTATTTGGTGAAAATTTGAAATATCAATGCAGTAGTACTTCAATTTTAGGGGAAAAATAAGAAGTAGGTGTCTGTGTGACCACCCTAACCACAATAAAATGATAATATTTTTTTATAATATTTTAGATATAAGTAGAGGACTCATGTCCCAATGTGATGCATATTTTTTTTAAAATTTTTTCCAAGTAAATAATTAATTATGAAGTTTTATTTACAACTTTTAAAAAATATTAAAACTTCATTATGTCTAACCACCTTAAACTTTAGTCAAAACTTCATGAAATTCAATTTTCTTTTCTAATCCTATAGTATGTGAAGCATAGAATGTGATGCATGTTTTTTATTCAAAAAATGTGATACCATTTGAAAGCTATAGGTGTTTTTCAATCAGCCTATCAATGAGGACTTTAGTCGTAATTTGAATAGAAAATGAATAATAATTACTTATTAAATTTAAAGTAAAACATAATTTATATTGGTGGAAATCTGAGAATCTCCTTTAAAAAGCCTTTTTGTTTCATCAATTTTGGGTAAAAAAATATTTGTCAGCCACATACCCATCATTTTGCCACTTTTTGGCCCATCATGATCCTGCACATACCCTAGATATTGTACTCAATAATTTTTTGTGAGTGTACAATGCAATCGATTAGATTCCTAGACTACTTGCACCATGGTAGGTGCTAATCCTAATCTTCCCACTATTGACAATCTATGTAGGGCCTCCAAACAAATATATCCAACACATCTATACCATGCCTCCAATATCCTATATCTCCCACATGTGTCTAAGTGACAACACCTCCATATAGATAGGCATATGGAATCCCATTCCCTAGTTGTTTCCCTACTACCAAATGAAACATTGCAATGTGTTCCCATGCCCACACCATCAACAATATCACCCCATAGCTCATACTCTATGCATCTTGGTATGTTATGTCATGTCGTTGAAAATAAAGAATGACTAATATAAAAGGTCCCCATGAATAAACAATCCCCTGCTCCTTCATGCTTGCTAGCATCTCTCCCCATCCCATAAAAAGTCTGTGTCCTCTACAATCTAGAATGATTACCCCACCAATCAGAGTACATATCTCTCATAGCGCTTTGCCAGAGTCTCCCATATAATCTCATACCCAGGAATGCCAAGCTCCACCATATCCTCATAGTAATAGTGGTCATAGATGACTTGCAACCCTCATACGTGATCATATCTCACCTCTCCTCAAATCGGTAGTTGAATTATCCTATATACGACCTCTAGGGTCATAGTGGCGTCCCCGATTGACAAGTTAAATGAGTAGTTTTTCAGAGTGCCATCTCTCCGCCAGTGCAATTAGTAAACCTCAATTCCCTGATAAAGGTCATATAAGTCATGTGGTACAATCCTAACTCCATTGGTTCACATTTTTCAATACTGAATAACTAATCTTACAGCCAAAAAGTTGATGGTCATGTCTCTTGAGTAGGGTATGTGCAGGATCATGATGGGCCAAAAAGTGGTAATATGATGGGTATGTGGCTGATGACTTTTTTTTAACCCAAAATTGATGAAATGAAAAGGGTTTTTAAAGGAGATTCTCAGCTTTCCACCAATATAAATTATTTTTTACTTTAAATTTAATGAGTAATTATTATTCATTTTCTATTCAAATTACAACTAAAGTCCTGATTGATAAACTAATTGAAAAACATCTATATCTTTTCAATGGTATCACATTTTTTAATCAAAAACACACACTACATTCTATGCTTTGCATACTATAGGATTAAAAAAATAAAAATTGAATTTCATGGAGTTTTGACCAAGTTAAGATGGCCAGACATGCGAGTTTTTTATATTTTTAAAAATTTGTAATAAAAAAATTATAATTAATTATTTACTTAGAAAAAAATAAAAAAAAATATGCATCACATTGATACATGAGTCCTCTACTTATATCTAAAATATTATAAAAAAATATTTTCATTTTATTGTGGTTAGGGTGGTCAAACAGACAGCTACTTCTTATTTTTTCCCTGAAATTTATGTACTACTGCATTGAAATTTTAAATTTTCACCAAATAGATTATTATTTTTTTTTAAAATTAGTAGTTTAGAAACTACATTCAATTTGCTACAAATTCTATTCTTACATATTTTTGAAATAATATAGATAACTTATTCAATTTTTTTATGTCAAGTTGCCTAACTTTGATTTTTCTGAATTTTTTGCCACTTAAGGGCCTATTTTTTCCAGGATGATCTTATACATACCCAGTATCAATAGTTAGGAAAACAACATATGGGAACAAATAACAATCATTTTTTCAATCCAAAATCCTAATTTGACTTATTGGACCTAAGAGGCATAAGTTATTTCATCCTGAATTGGGGAAAATTTTTAGTCAAGCAATTGCATCATTCTTCTTGGTAAATGCGTCATAGAAATCAATCATGTCACTGATTCTACACATGTTGTCCACAACTACGATTGTGTTGTAGGCCTTAGAAAATGAATCACTAGGGTCGATTGTGGTGATCCCCTCATTAGCTACATCATTTTCCCTTCACATGTATCATTCCCTTGATCACATGCAATGCAATTTGGTGAATTCATCATTCCCGTCTGTAGGTGTGATGTAGGAAGAAAATGTGGGACACTTTGCAGTTGCACCACAAAACATTCGACCCCCGTATTATGCCCTAGCAATTGCGTCATGATGTGACAATTACAACAAACCTACTTCAATTATGTCACTTGTGAAGACAATTACAGTAAAAAACATTCACCATAATTTATTGCTAAATTTTCCTAACCCTAAAATGCACAAAAAATGAAAAAATAACAAGAAAAGTATGGAGCATTGGGCCCCGTTTTCCCTCAGGTTGTGAGAAGGTGCAAATGTGGTATCTTGAGTGTGTAGAGTGTAGAACTGGAAACATCTTCATAGCTTTTCTCTCCTCAGAGCTTTCCAATCTCCAACTTTGAAATGTATAAATGAGCACATTTCTTAATCAAATGCATATTTATAGGTAATCAAGCTAAGGTTTTCTAGGGTTTACACTAGGGTTTATAATTGGATGCACTTTTTGGAAAATTTAAACCTAAAATTTGACCAACCAAATGATCTTCAAAATCATCTATGTTGCCACCACAAAATTTGTAGCTATCAAATTGACTTCTCAAAATAAGTTTCAATTTTTTTGAAATTTTTCAAAAATTTGCAAAAATTTCTCGAGGGAACAAAGGTCCACCCTACTTTGACTAGGGAATGTTTTGATTGATTTTTCTTTGACACAATGTGATAAACTACATTGTATCAAAGAGGGGAAAAATGTAGACAGTAAAAATTTCCCTAGGCCTGTGAGCTTTAATTCCTTCAAAAATTTCCCCTTCACTCCTAATAATTAAATAATTTTAATTATTTAATTAATTTATTGTTATCTTTATTCCTCCTTGATAAATTAAATAAATTAAATAGTTTATTTAATTGCTTAATAATTTTTCATCTTCTTCCTATTTTGAATTAAATTATTATGTAACTCAAAAATCAACTTGTCACATGTCCCACTTTTGAATTAAATTGTTATTTAATGAAAAAGTCAACCTATCACATGTCCTTTATAATTAAATAATGTTTCTATTATTTAATTATTCATTTCCCTCTCAAAAAAAATAATTTTATAATTATTTGAATTTCTCCTACAACCTCCTTTTCTATGCCAATCTTATCTCCTCTCATCTCACTCAATTTTAGCCTTGATTGAATTATTTCATAATTCAATCTTAGTCATTCATTCTTGAAATTTCCCTAATTTTTCCCTAACCCTATTTCATACTACAACTTTCATTCTTAGCCATTGATTAAAACATCTTATTGACATTGAATCCCAACCATTCATTAAAATTTTTCTTTTTTACAAAAGACCCTTCCCTTGTCATTTTTACCATCTTCATCTAGTTCATATGTAAGTACATGTTGTTAGTGTGAGATAGCTGTCTTCAATATTTTGTTAGTCATTGTCACATGCTACGCTAGTGCATACTCAAATTTGATGGCATCAAGTACATTCAAGCAAAATGGAGAATGGAAATGGAGGTGAAGAAATGATGGAATGAAGACTTTATGGTGATATTTCTTTATATTGGACATGTTTTTATACTTATTTGTGCTTTGTTGCTTGATTAGGGTCTTAGGAATAGATATTATATGTGTTATTACCTTAACCTATATTTTTACCCCGATTAGAGGTCTCTAGCACTAAATTAGGAGTACATCACTAGAATTAGACACCTACATCTAGTATGACTCCTATACATTTGTTCTAGTGTCAAACCTGGGTGCTAGTGACTTGTGTGGGTGCTAGTGTCCTTTGGTACCCCATTTTCCATTTTTTTTCATTCTTTGGGTCTTTTTATTCATTTATCAAGGATAGTGTTTATATTAAATTTGTTTCCCTTGGTAAATCGTGTATTGTCATGTTTTTCAATGGTAACTATTATACCTTAATATTCATGTGGTACCTATTTATATTGGGAAGTGACTCATTTCTTGGAAGTGACCTATCATCATTCTAGTTGGTGGAGGGCTTGGACCTCCTAGTAGGGAAGCCTCTTGTGAGGGTTTATCCCTTTATTTAGATGTTTTTAAGGTTTTTATTGAGTGGATTGGAGGTTAATGTTAGCCCCATTCTAATCTTCTTTATAGAATTTGATGGTTGCATAATTTAGTCAAAGTACATTAGGTCATTTTTATTCATCATTTATCTATTTTTTTGTGGTTTTATATAATATTTCATAAGTGTGTTGGTAAGGATTTGTGTTTGATTATTCTCTCATCCTACCCTTGTGTCAATTTCATGTGAAAGTATAATCATAGTTTAGTAATCTATCTGCATTGGATGTATTTTTCTCTCTAATGGATTCATCATGGTGGTTTCATCCCATGATTGTTAAGTCTTCCATTGGTGCCACCATGTTTGTAGCAATGAAAATTTTCTGTGTTATTTTGTTCCTTGTGTCATGATGTTTCACATGACACTTGTGTGCATTTTTTTTGTAGTGTGAGATGTTGTTGTCACATCCTTATGATTATTATTTCATAGAAGTTTTTTTAAGCCAACTAATATCCTATATGTGTGGCTTGGGGAAATTCAACTAACAATAAAAATCTATACATGTTATTTTATGTTGAAACAAGGTATTTGTTAGTCCAAATGGAAGTCTAGTTCCATAGTACTTGAGTAGAAATTTATAAAATTTAATTGTAGTGGTTATAATGTGTATGTAGTATAAAGAGCATGGTTTTAGTTTTTATATGTTTTAAAAAAAAAACTCTAAATTTTTACCTTTATTTTTTTTATATTCCCAAATTCATCCCCATGTCCCTGAGTATTTAAAATATTTTGAACATAAATTAAATCACCCAAGTATTTGATGGGACATCAATATGGGACTCTACTTATCCTTTACATAAGTATACACCAAATCAAGTAGGGTGGTGATGTAGGAGCATCCTTCGTTCTTGGAAATCTTGAATCAACCAAAAAATATTTTCTTTCAGTTTTGTTCATGTTTAGTTCTTGTTTAGTTCAAGTTGGTGGATTCATCATATTTTCTCATAAGACCCCGTGGATCAATGTTTACATCCTGGACATGTTCATTTTCCTTATTCCAAGATTTGAGCGCAATTGGATCTTTTTCTAGAAAGTTAGAGCTTCCAAATTTAGTGGCAGTTTCTTGAACTGACACTGGAATAATTTTCAAACTTAATGGCTATTTCAATATCATGGATCTTTCCTATAACTTTCAGATCCTTATAGTGTGATTAAATTTTTTTGATGGAGTGTCCTTGACCTTAATTATAGGTCCACACTTCATCCTATGCATTCACCGAGGTGTAATTCAAATTTAAGGCCGAACTATTCATGCACACATTACATTTTCTTTCATTGGAGATTGTAATAATCTTTGGACAACATGGATGATTCTAGATCCCTAGATATGATATAAATCAATGTAATAGATCATCAAGAAGGTAGGGTTAGAGAAAGATAGGTTTTGAGATGTTAGGTTTTAGCTGGCAACAAGGAGCATACATGAATGTTGTATTTTTGAACATGTTGTATCAGGCCTGCGAGCCGAATCTGTAAGCTTGAATGTTGGCGGTTGTTTGTAATTGAGATTTTTGTTAATGAGAAATTTTGAATCTTAATTTTCCTCCATATTTTGTGTTGCTTCTATTATGT
The DNA here is from genome assembly GCA_007258455.2 of Sequoia sempervirens. Classification (NCBI taxonomy): domain Eukaryota; kingdom Viridiplantae; phylum Streptophyta; class Pinopsida; order Cupressales; family Cupressaceae; genus Sequoia; species Sequoia sempervirens. The sequence continues at coordinate 23,714 of VDFB02134932.1, forward strand.
TACTCTTGCTACATGGTCCATATTGTTCTCTTTGAGGACCCTCCTACCATGGCTACACTAGATTGGTATTAGAGTGAGATTTGATCCATGAGAGATCACCAAAATTTGTGGAGTCCTATTGAAGATTTTTTGTGGGGTGGCCAACTAAGGATCCAACTTTTAGTTCTAGAGGACTTGTGTAAAAATGGCTAGAAGAAGAAATGTTAGAGGAAATGGAGTGCATGCAAATGTAGACCCAATTTTAATGGAGATGTTGAGAGGAATTGCTGCTACATTATATGCAATCGAAATGGCCCAAAGGAGAGGTCTACCAGTTGATGATGTGAGTGATGAAGAGGTAGAATTACATGAAGAAATGGGAAGAGAAGATCAACCTGGTGAGTATGGGCAGGATCATGATGGGTCAAAAAGTGGCGATATGATCGATATGTGTAGGGTATGTGGATGACAACTATTTTTTTACCCAAAAATTATGAAATTATGAAAAGGGTTTTTAAAGGAGATTCTTAGCTTTCCATCAATATAAATTATGCTTTACTTTGAATTTAATAAATAATTATTATTCATTTTCTATTTGAATTAGGACTAAAGTCTTAATTGATAGGTTGATTGAAAAACATCTATAGCTTTCAAATGGTATCACATTTTTTGGATCTGAAACATGTGTCCTATTCTATGCTTCACATACTATAGGATTAAAAAAAATCATGAAGTTTTTACCAAGTTAAGGTGGTTAGACATATGAGATTTTTATATTTTTTTAAATTTGTAGAAAAAAAACATAATTAATTATTTACTCAAAAAAAAAATTACAAAAAATATGCATCACCTTCGAGACATGGGTCCTCTACTTATATCTAAAATATTATAAAAATATTTTTCATTTTATTTTAGTTGGTCGTCGGACCGCTCCTACTTCTTATTTTTTTCCCTAAAATTTAGTAGTACTTGCATTGAAATTTCAAATTTTCACCAAATACAAATTTTCAAAATAAACCTATTAGTTTAGAAACTACATTCAATTTGGTAAAGATTCTATTCTTACATTTTTGAAATAATATAGATAACTTATTCAAAATTTTATGTCAAGTTTCTGTAAGGCCTCTCTTTGCATGTGACTAATACAATCTTAAAGTGTTATATATTCCTCCTAAATAGATGGTTAGATATATTGCAAGCGATATGAAGATGATTGTCTAACAGTAACCTTATAGTTTTACGTTATGTTATTTTACTTAATGAAGATGTATGTGCATGCAAATTATTGTATGAGATTCGAACTTATAAGATGAATTTGAAATAAGATAATTGTTGTGTCGTATTACATTGGAAGAGTAATTAGCTATGTAAATGATTCATGAATAAAGTTACAAAGATTCGATTTACAATTAATGGTGTTTATTAATATGTCTAACTGTGCTTAATTATGTTGTGCAGGAAGGGATTATTGAGTCAATTTCATGGTTTTTGAACAAGAATAGACCCCTAGGACCTATACCTATGGGTTTGGAACTTTTTGACATGTGAACTTGTCCTTGGAGTGTGAAAAGACCCCTCAAAAGTCCACATTCATGAATGTGACGAATTCAAAAAGTGTTGGGGCTTGGGAAAAGTGACTTGTCACTCTCAACTTCCCACTCCCAAAAGTTCTTGGAATTGGCACAAGACTCACACATGTGTGAGCACTTGTGGGAAAGAGTGTAGGTTTGGAGGATTCCTATATATCTCAAGAAGATGGAAGATTTGGGCATTGCCCACTTCTCCTTTTGGAGAACTTGTGAAGTGAAGAAAAGAAGGAGAGAGTCAAGGATGGAAGAATAGGAGTTCAAAGGAAAGCAGCTTGTAGAGAGATAAGTCTTTTTCCATTTCTTATTCTTAGTATTGGTAGAGATAGCTTGATCTATGCATTGAATCATAAGTAAGATTGTTTAAGGGATATATTAGAGTAATGTGTTGTATAATGAGCAAGCTTGTTATAGCACTAAGTTCTCACCATTGAATTACAATGGTGTATAATGTATTTCTTGCTCGAGGGTATGGCTAGAGACCACGAGGCTCCATGACGCCATTACGGTAGGGTGGAGAGCAAGACCTTATGCATTGGTTTTGTCATTTATTTTCTATGCATTGTGGTAATGGTGAGAGTTATGTAGGAAAATGGTAATCAGTTTAATAAAGAAAGGCAATTTTCCTTTTTCAAAATGCTTGCATTATGATACTTTACTTTGTAATATTCTTGAGAGAGATAGTGGGATCATTTACCTTCTTTGAGAGAGATGTTTTGTAAAGTATATTTGAATGTTGTTGTATTGTTCAAAAAAAATAAAAATGATAATTTATGATGTATAAAGACTTTTGACCAATGCTATTAAGGAAATAAAGTAAATGCAATAGTTGGCTGCTCATGATGGTTGCAGAATTAACAAAAGCTAAATAGATTTTGGTTTGATACTATTCCATAAATCAAAATTATATGTAAAAGAAATATGAATGGGGGTTTCACTTGTTTTATCCCACAATGAGTGATAAGAATAAATATAAGTCTATGTTAAGTCATGTATGTTGGTTTGAAATATATATAGGGTTCTAAAGACGTGCCTATTGTACTTACTAGTGTGTATTTTCTTATCTAGAACACGAATACCCACATATCATAAAATGTCAGGATTTAAACGTATATAGATATACATTCCTCCTGTAGTATTTGTGAAATAAAATCTCACATGCCACTGTAAGTAGTAATGCCTATTCCTCACTTTCAGAGAAAGCCTGTGATTCCATTCAGCTTTATAAAGAATATACATACACAAATATATGGTTGTTTAATTATAAAGAATGAAAACGTAATAGGAGTAGATAAATAAATGAAGCAAATCGCATATGCATTGCGTACCAGAACAAAAATCAGTGAACATGTCTCTGGTAAAGGATATGTTTCCGCATACGTTCCTTAATGGCAGTATAAATGATAATAAAATATATAATTCAGGAGTAACAAGGAATAAATGAAAATGCTGAGTGATGTAGAGAATAGATTTATTAAAAAAGAAAGAAAAAAATAATTATATGGAACCATGACGAAATCTGAGATCAACTTAAGTTTTCTGAGGGAGGTAAAATGAATTAGAGAGGGAGCTGGATATGAAGTAAAAAAAAAAAAGAAAGGAAAAAAAAATGCTTCTCATAGACTGACATAGCATATTGTTGATAAAAAAGTATATGAGAATACAATGTCTTAGCTTTAGAATGGAAAAAAATTTATGGTAGTAAGCCACTAGTCTTGAAAGAAATACTCAGCTGTGCTTTTGAGAAGAGAAAGATAAATCATTTTGTTCTTAGAATTAGGTGAGTTCTTAGGTTAATAGATGGATGAAAATAAATTTAGGTAAATGGATTTATCTCACAGTTAAATACATATGCATATCTTTGGAAACTTGGTGTTCCAAACACTAAGGGAACACAATGCTCGAGGAGTTTAAAGTTTCAAATATGCAATGGCCACAGAGTAGGTTTCAACCACATCAACAAAAAATCATGGGTCGCGCACCTCGGTATAACTGCACAGAGAAATAAAGATACTTGAGTTTTTTTTACCACAACATGGAAGTGTTAACAGCATTATGATTGTGTTTGATGTTTAGCAATTCTTACCTGAACTAGGCTGGCATGATGGGATACGTCTCTTTAGACTACCAAGGACTTGATACCCTCTAGAGCATCTATCGCATTAAGTTTTGCAGCCCTGGGACAGTTTTATTGAGATTCACCTTAGCAATCTTCAAAGCAGTGTAAAAGTTCTGAAACTAATGACTCCCCTGAATATTGACCCTGGCCTTAAGAAGTCCTATTTTTCCTCAAGTTTATTTCATCCCTAACATACTCTGTTGTGTTTAGGATGTCAGTACAGATTCTATCAACGTATGTAAATAATGATGGGATGGTGAATGATATGATTCTCCTTAAAAGTACGGACCTTGTATTGTTTTAAAGAGAAAATAAATATTTGGACGTAGATAAGTATAATACAAGTATACCAAGACTCTTATCATCCAACGAATAAATGGTAGATCTGCTTCTTGCAGTTGAATAGTGGTAATATATCTTCTCACCAAAATTGAACTTCAGTGCCCTATAGTCCCTTTCTGGGTCTAATTGACTACCTCCAGCCATCGTATCTCTAGATATTGCTGTGCCGAGGATATATGCTCTTTGGAAAGTCATATATAGTGCATTAAATAGTGGAATTATGAGAATGTGATGTGTATTGGATGCCTTGTATGAAATATTCTTATCCTGCGGAGTTGCATCAACATTTGGTTATATTACTATATCATTTGTTGAGTAGAGGCGCCGCCCCCCCTCTTACATCCGTATATGCTAGCACTTATTTGGTTGGGCTTGCACGAGGAGATCAAGATCTCTTGCATTGAAAACAAAAACAAAAGACAGAGCCTTATCCTCTACCTTTTTTACGCTGCCTCCTAAACATTCCATTTCTAGGATTGTCATCTATACGTCCTGTACTGATGTTGCACAACCTTATCTCCAATTTCAAACGATTATTGACCAACAGATGGTTATGAAAATAGAGTGGGCGGGAATATCTACTTGGTAAAGGATCCAACGGTGGGAGGTGGTGTGTGCAGTAGCTTATAGAATGATCGAGCAGCCTGAGTAATGGGCAGTATGTCTGTAAGCTTATGAATAATATTGTTAAGCCTTTCAAGTTGTGTAAATAGTGTCTTAACAAAAGATAAAAAACATAAATTATTACATAAGTAACCCTTTCTCGGGTGAGGTGTAGGCGTATGGGGCATTTATGAATTTTGTTTCACTGTTTTTGCTCTCCTGGAAAGCCCTAATACTAGGCGTGTGATTTGAGTGCATGGTCAAAAGTCACTCGAGCTCAACGTGTAAACATAATAGTTTGTAAAGTATTAAAGATAGGAAAGTTAATTTAGATGTTATGCTATGTTAAGAAATTTCCAATTCAAGACCCCACGCATAACTCTTAACAAGTCTTACCATGATTCATATAAATACTTGTTCTTTAATCATGAGTGGAAAAGAATCTATTCTTAAGAATAACATAATTTAAAATAAGAAAAAGTGCTCGATAGTATTAGTTTTATTTTTTTTAAAGGAGACTCTTCCTTATTTAGATTTTTTTTGTTAAAACAAATCTCCCACTAAAGTAAAAGATGTGAAAATATACATGTTTTATTATAATTATTATATATAGCTTTTCATATATTATTTATAATAGTAAGAGTAACATAATAATATAATAAAATGAATATTAAGTAAATATGAAAAGTAAATATATATTCAATTATATTGATGAATATTTATATACATATATATATAGGAGATGGGAATTTAATTAAATCTTTGTTAATTGGGTGGTAAGAAATAAGGAATAAATTATAGAATGGTTATTCGTAATCATAAGATAGGGTGATACATTTATAATTGATTATTTAATCTTAAGATAGTAATTCTTAGAAATCAAGAAGTTGCAAGTAATTCATTTGTTATTTTTTTTTAGGGGTTTAGAACAAAAAAAGAAGAAGAAAGAGTATGATCATTTGTTGTGTAAATTAAATTCTAAAACAATAAAATTCTTAGGAAGAATGTAGGATGGAAGTCATGCGAGTATTGCATCCAATTGAAGGGCAAGGATAGGATAATGATCGTGTATTGTATGTTAAGTGAGTTATCCAGGTTGACTTTGTTAGTAGGGAGGACCTTTTTTTAAGTCCTTGGTTAGGTCCCATAGAACTACACTTTTAAAATTATACTTCCCCAAGGAGAAGGGGGTAATTCAAGTCATGCTCAATTAAGGTTGTGAGGTAGTGAAGTAGCATAGGAGTGGTTGATAATTATCTTGTTTTGGGTGATGTCAATGTGTGGAATTGTGAGCCAAGCCTAACCCTAGTATACTCATTGTAGAAAGGTAATTGTGAGACCCTTATGATATAGTTGATAGAACGATATTGTTCATCGATCAAGGGTGCACTCATTGACTTTGTGCACTTGACTGAGTTTCTCTCACTCCCCACGAGCAGTTTGTCAACAAGGAAGTTACACATTAAACATCACTCAATGAGCATAGTTTAGTTACTATGTGTTCAAGCATGTTATGGGTTGCAAATAAGTGCTATGCATTTAAAAAAAAATAGTTGTATTTTTTTTTCCTAAGTAGAAATTTTGGGCATTACATTTTGGTATCAGAGCCCTAGGTTGCAACTCTAGGGAACTCTGGGTATAATTTGGGCATTAAGAGTTGTGTGTGTGTGGATAAATGTGCAAACCTCCTTGCGTTAGCTAAAATAAAATATTGTAATGAAAATCGTAGATAACTTACCTTGCATAGAAAAAGAGAAATATAGTGGTTATTACCCAATCTAGTTAGAGTTGTGATGGTTCAAATTGATTTGTTAATTGAAAGCATTTGATCTTTAATAATTAATCAGACAAAATAGGTTCCCTTGATTTAAGTTAGGAAGGTGGAGTACTTAGTCTATCTAACAAGGGTTATGACGTTAATATGGTCTTTTGGCAATAAACCTTCTTAAACCTTGAAAAGGTATAATTGAGTTTTGAAACACAATCATTTTATAAAGTTTATAAACAATGTTATAAGACATCATGATGTGTATTATTAAAGAAACATAATTTTGTTGGCTTCCTAAGTCAATAATTATAAAATAGAATAGTAATGCTATTTCTTGAAGTTATGGTTGTTTTGGGAGCAACATATTTTCTTATAGGAACCTTAGTACAAATAAAGGATGGAAGTTGTATTTTTGAAGATTTGTCACAAGGAACTATATGAACCTCTAAAGGGGATTAATGTGTTAAAGGTTGTGGTTGAATAAGGTTAAATCACTAAACCCTTAAATTGATTAAATCAAAATAACAAAAAGAGTGAAACAATAGAAGATGTTCAGAATTTGTATTACGTGCAATATGAGCACCCCATACATTTGGGATTTAAAATATTGTCAAATATTAAAATTAAACCTTTAAGGTATAGATTATTGGACCTAAGTGAAGGACTTGATCACAAATGAGTATTAATATGTCTCATGAATTTGCATCTTGCACCTCTTAGACCATGGCATATCTAGATCTTATCCATATACCCAAAGATCTTGATTTACACACAAGTGTATAAGAGTTTATCTCATGAAGTAACAAATAATTTACTTGATGGTTGGTTGGATAAATTTCATGTATGATGGCACCAACTAAGGATCAAAGCCTTACAATGCATAGTAAATCTAATTTTTTTTAAGTGGTCAATTCCATATTTTACCTTGAATTAAATGGTTAAAATTAAGTTATCCTAACACTTTTGCTAGTAAACAAAGTCCTAGTGAATTTAGTGGAACTATAACAACTACTAAAACTTTGAGTTCTTTTATGTATAGACTAAAATATCAAATGAAAGAACATGATTCAAGTCATAGTTGAGAATGTGTTGAAAGATACAACTAAGTAAAGATTAAAGAGAATTGATAAATAGATATTGTATAAATAATTTTCGTCTTGAAAATTAAACATAAAACCTTTGTGATCAAGGGACCATATATAAATATGAGTTTGAAGTTATAATATTCTCTAAAACACATGCTATTACTACCTTCCTTATAAATGATCTAAGAGCTAAAGACCTATTGATTCTAAAATAAGAAAGTATACATGTCTTATGGGGAGTAATAACATATTTAATTAGGTGTTGACCTTTAAGGTTGTGTACATGTCACTAGAACTAAAGAATCAATTGTTTGAATTTATAAATCTGGTGAGGAACTATGTAAAAGTTTTAGTGAACTAAGTGATTGAGAAACTAAATGGCATCATCATCGACATGAAAATGGTTATGGAAGACTCCAAAATAATGTTGTGCATATCTATACCAATGCCTAGTACTCTGGAGAAAATTTAAATGTAGGAATTGTTACTTATCGCATGTCCTTGAACCTTATGAAGTAGAAATAACTGACTATAAAAATGATGATTATAACATGTGATTAAATGAGTCAACCTTAGGTAGAAAAATGCAAGATTTTTTTAAATATATATATATATAGATTAATGAGTTGTGAAAATTACTAATCCATGATTTATTGTGTTCTATGAATTGAGTGTGCTTTCTTGTCTCATATTACTATGTTTCGAAAGAAAATGGTTGATTATCTTCCTTGTTCAGTAGAAAACATTCTTTAGCATGTTGCAAAAAAATTATAATGAATCACCCATATGGATATGTTAGTGAACATAACAAAAAAAAAACATGGTTGAATGAAAGAGGAAGACTGGTATGGATAAACATAGAGAACCAATCTTGATCCTACATGAGATGTCAAACACTAACTGAGTAAGATAGTAAGTGTGGTGCATCATGTATTGTTAAAATTTAGGAAGATGGAGTAATATCTATAAGCTACATTTTTACATCAACTAGTGGATCATTTCACGAATGCAAAGCGAGTAGATATGTACAAAATTAAGAAGCAAAGTGAATAGTGTTAAAAGAAAAATGATTGTATGTAAACTCTGAATTGATTTTGTTCTACAATATGGTGGATTTCATAAAGTGTATTATGTTATGGTGTGTGAAGTGAAAACCAGTAAATGTATTGTGCCCCAAGTATGAGATACAGGGTATCTGACTTGGGATAAGGGTGGTGGACATCTAGTATGATCCCCTATATGTACCCTTTGTGATGGCCTTTATGTAAGCTAGCTAGTTGTGAGTTAAAATAAATGTGTTAAGTGCATAAATGTGTCTATTAAATGAAATGTGATGTGCTCCTTTGTGTTAGTTTTATTTCTATGTTACCCCTAGCATTTGGTTCCCCCCTTATGGGAGTGTGATGCTAGCTAGTGTAAATAGGGGTTGAGAGGCACATGGTCTACCATCAGGAGATTACGAGATCAGGGTGTTGTCCCTAATCCTGATAAAGGATCTATGTCAAGTCATTGTAATCTTCCCATGGATGTTGACCGTGGCCTACTCCCCCACATATGAGAGCCACACTTATTGGTTCATAGTGCAAACCTATTCCTTGATGTTTATAACCCATGGGTAAAGGATGGAATAACATGGACTACCAGTGATTCATACTTATGTGGTCAAGGACCACCAGTTACTCATATTCATGTGGTCAGGGACCACCAGTGCTTCATGTTTATGTGGTTAGGGACCACCAGTGATGTATATTAATGTGGTTGGTGACCACTCGTTGTTCATATTTATGTGGTCAGGGACCACCAGTTATTGCATGCTATAATACTTATGATGTGGTTAGAGAACCACCATTCCCCTCCTCCCCTTAGGTGGCTTATCAAGTCATGTGGTGCTTGTAATGTGCAAATTTTATTGTTGAAATATGAATTATTTGTAATTCTTGATTGATGTTTTATTTTATTATGCGCCAACAATGTGTAATTTTACATTTATGTACTTAGGCTATTTAGCCATTTGGAAGTTGTTATATAGTCCGATTTGCCTCAAGGACTTGTTTAATTTTTCCTTTGAATTATGATTGGAATGTTGCAATGTAGCTACAATTTATCTTTATTTTGTTTCTCTTGAATTTATAGTTCCCTCTTGGGAGTTTTATTGAAAATTTGGTTTATGATCTTGTGTTATTCAATTTGAGGCTTTCTCCTTGGTCGCAAATTTGCTGGCATGTGTGGTGTAATGTGGAATTTGTAAACTGCCATATCCCGGGGGGTTCCCTGGCAGGTCGTATAGGGGAGTAGATGTGTTGGGGAATTATTTTGAAAGGGTTTGTAAATGGGACCGGTATGGGATGGTCATTAATCCATTCTTTCCTCATTCTATGATTATTCTTATGTATATGGAGGAGTCCTTAGAGAAGGGCCTCGAGTGGTATCCAAGAATATCCATCCTTGTAAACCTCATTATGTGAGCCTTGTGTTGTAAATTATGTGACTGTATGAGGATAGGCGCACCCATTGGGAAGAGCACCCTTTATATGAGAGCAGGCGCACCCAATTGGGAAGAGCATCCTTGCTATTGTTGTGTGTACATGTGAAATTACAATAAATGTGATGTGGCATATCTGTGAGCTATGTGGGAAAAATAGTAACATGTGATGCAAAGTTAATATTATTTGAGACATGGTATGAGTGCCATAATTTTAAGGTAAGATGTTCTCTTAAGCATATATTTAGACAAAATGTGAAGCTAATAATTCAGAGACATGATTGGTCAATGAAACAAAGTATTTTATAACATCATGAGCGATGTATATGTTATGATGCAAAGAAATTTTGGAGGTGTATAAAAGGATATGAATCCATTTAGATATATTTATGTGTAATATAATTGAAGTTGATTACATTGTTAATAAATTTGAGCTACAAGGATTGTTGTTAGCATTTGTTAAATTAATTGTATATCAAATAAATGTTCCATTATGAGAAATTTTGTTCTAAGTATTTAAATATTTAATTCATGAAAGATATTTGTCTCTAATGTGTGCTTATATATAAATGTTTTGATTCCTCCATCAAGAAAGTAAAAGTAATTAGTATGCTTGATAGGTTTATGTGTGTTGTCATATTGAGATTATGTTTTCAAACCTTAACGACTTCCAGGAGGAAGTCTAAGCTAAGGGGAGGGAGATGTAAGGCCTCTCTTTGCATGTGACTAATACAATCTTAAAGTGTTATATATTCCTCCTAAATAGATGGTTAGATATATTGCAAGTGATATGAAGATGATTGTCTAACAGTAACCTTTTAGTTTCACGTTATGTTATTTTACTTAATGAAGATGTATGTGCATGCGAATTATTGTATGAGATTTGAACTTATAAGATGAATTTGAAATAAGATAATTGTTGTGTCGTATTACATTGGAAGAGTAATTAGCTATGTAAATGATTCATGAATAAAATTACAAAGATTCGATTTACAATTAATGGTGTTTATTAATATGTCTAACTGTGCTTAATTATGTTGTGCAGGAAGGAGTTATTGAGTCAATTTCCTTGGTTTTTGAACAAGAATAGACCCCTAAGACCTATACCTATGGGTTTGGAACCTTTTTGACATGTGAACTTGTCCTTGGAGTGTGAAAAGACCCCTCAAAAGTCCACATTCATGAATGTGACGAATTCAAAAAGTGTTGGGGCTTGGGAAAAGTGACTTGTTACTCTCAACTTCCCACTCCCCAAAAGTTCTTGGAATTGGCACAAGACTCACACATGTGTGAGCACTTGTGGGAAAGAGTGTAGGTTTGGAGGATTCCTATATATCTCAAGAAGATGGAAGATTTGGGCATTGCCCACTTCTCCTTTTGGAGAACTTGTGAAGTGAAGAAAAGAAGGAGAGAGTCAAGGATGGAAGAATAGGAGTTCAAAGGAAAGCAGCTTGTAGAGAGATAAGTCTTTTTCCATTTCTTATTCTTAGTATTGGTAGAGATAGCTTGATCTATGCATTGAATCATAAGTAAGATTGTTTAAGGGATATATTAGAGTAATGTGTTGTATAATGAGCAAGCTTGTTATAGCACTAAGTTCTCACCATTGAATTACAATGGTGTATAATGTATTTCTTGCTCGGGGATATGGCTAGAGCCCACGAGGCTCCATGACGCCATTACGGTAGGGTGGAGAGCAAGACCTTATGCATTGGTTTTTTAGTTTTCTATGTATTGTGGTAATGGTGAGAGCTACGTAGGAAAATGGTAATCAGTTTAATAAAGAAAGGCAATTTTCCTCTTTCAAAATGCTTGCATTATGATACCTTACTTTGTAATATTCTTGAAAGAGATAGTGGGATCATTTACCTTCTTTGAGAGAGATGTTTTGTAAAGTATATTTGAATGTTGTTGTATTGTTAAAAAAAAAACATGATAATTTATGATTTATAAAGACTTTTGATCAATGCTATTAAGGAAATAAAGTAAATGCAATAGTTGGCTGCTCATGATGTTGCAGAATTAACAGAAGCTAAACAGATTTTGGTTTGATACTATTCCATAATTCAAAATTATATGTAAAAGAAATGTGAATGGGGGTTTCACTTGTTTTATCCCACAATGAGTGATAAGAATAAATATAAGTCTATGTTAAGTCATGTATGTTGGTTTGAAATATATATAGGGTTCTCAAGACATGCCTATCGTACTTACCAATGTGTATTTTCTTATCTAGAACACGCATACCCACATATCATAAAACATTAGGTTTTAAATGTATATATATATATACATTCCTCCTATAGTATTTGTGAAAGAAAATCTCACATGCCACTGTAAGTAGTAATGCCTATTCCTCACTTTCAAAGAAAGCCTATGATTCCATTCAGCTTTATAAAGAATATACATACACAAATATATGGTTGTCTAATTATAAAGAATAAAAACGTGATAGGAGTAGATAAATAAATGAAGCAAATCGCATATGCATTGCGTACCAGAACAAAAATCAGTGAACATGTCTCTGGTAAAAGATATGTTTTCGCATACGTTCCTTAATGGCAGTATAAATGATAATAAAATATATAATTTAGGAGTAACAAGGAATAAATGAAAATGTTGATGTGATGTAGAGAATAGATTTATTAAAAAAGAAAGAAAAAAATAATTATATGGAACCATGACGAAATCTGAGATCAACTTAAGTTTTCTGAGGGAGGTAAAATGAATTAGAGAGGGAGCTGGATCTACGAAGTTAAACAAGTTAAAAAAAGAGAGATAAAATATTGCTTCTCATAGACCTGCATAGCATATTGTTGGCTCATGTATCGATAAAAATGTATAACAGAATACAGTGTCTTAGCTTTAGAGAATGGAACAAATTTATGTTTGTAGCCACCGGTCTTGAAAGAAATATAATTGTGATTTTCAGAAGAAAGGAAAGATAAATCATTTTGTTCTTAAATTGGTCAGTTCTTACAGTTATTAGATGGATAATAAATTTAATAGTAAATAGTTTGTACAGTTAAATATATATGTATATGTTGGAAACTTGGTGTTCCAAACACTAAGGGAACACTATGCTCGAGGAGTTTAAAGTTTCAAATATGCAATGGCCACAGAGTAGGTTTCAACAACTTCAACAAAAATCATGGGTCGCGCACTTCGGTATAACTGCACAGAGAAATAAAGATAATAGTGTTTTTACCATAGCGTAGGTGTTAACAACATTATGATTGTGTTTGATGTTTAGCAATTCTTACCTGAACTAGGCTGGCATGATGGGATACGTCTCTTTAGACTACCAAGGACTTGATACCCTCTAGAGCATCTATCGCATTAAGTTTTGCAGCCCTGGGACAGTTTTATTGAGATTCACCTTAGCAATCTTCAAAGCAGTGTAAAAGTTCTGAAACTAATGACTCCCCTGAATATTGACCCTGGCCTTAAGAAGTCCTATTTTTCCTCAAGTTTATTTCATCCCTAACATACTCTGTTGTGTTTAGGATGTCAGTACAGATTCTATCAACGTATGTAAATAATGATGGGATGGTGAATGATATGATTCTCCTTAAAAGTACGGACCTTGTATTGTTTTAAAGAGAAAATAAATATTTGAACGTAGATAAGTATGATACAAGTATACCAAGACTCTTATCATCCAACGAATAAATGGTAGATCTGCTTCTTGCAGTTGAATGGTGGTAATATATCTTCTCACCAAAATTGAACTTCAGTGCCCTATAGTCCCTTTCTGGGTCTAATTGACTACCTCCAGCCATCGTATCTCTAGATGTGCCTGACTGCCAGGGATATGTCCTTGCTTGGGTGAGTCAGATTTAGTGCATTAAATAGTGGAGTTAGCAGACTGTGATGTGTAAATGGATGCCTTATTCCATGAAATATTCTTATCAGAGGTTGCATCAACATTTGGATATGTGCACCTATCCTGTTGCTGGTAGGCACCGCCCCCCCACCTTTGCATCTGTATATGCCAGCACACTTAGCTAATTTGGGCTTGCACAGGAGATCAGGTCTCTTGCATTGGAAAACAAAACAAAACTTCGAATAGCGTCCTCTGCCTTTTACTTCCTCCTAAGCGTTCCATTTCTAGGATTGTCATCTACTCACGTCTATCTTGATGTGCACAACCTTATCTCAATTTCAAAGCGATTATTAATATGAGATGGTTATGAAAGAAATAGAGTGAAGTGAGAATATCTACTTGGTAAAGAGATCAACGGTGGGGAAGCGGTGTGTGCATTAACTTATAGAATAGTCGAAGCGGCTGAGTAATGGCCGGTATGTCTGTAAGCCTATGAATAATATTATTAAAGCCTTTCAAGTTATTGTAAAATGAGTGTCTTAACAAAGATAAAAACATAAATTATTAAAATAAGTTACCCTTTCTCGGGTGAGGCATAGGAGTATGGGGCGTTTATGAATTTTATTTTGCTGTTTTTTCTCTCCTAGAAAGCCCTAATACTAGGTGTGTGATTTGAGTGCATGGTCAAAAGTCACTCGAGCTCAATGTGTAAACATAATAGTTTGTAAAGTATTAAAGATAGGAAAGTTAATTTAGATGTTATGCTATGTTAAGAAATTTCCAATTCAAGACCCCACGCATAACTCTTAACAAGTCTTACCATGATTCATATAAATACTTGTCCTTTAATCATGAGTGAAAGAATCTATTCTTAAGAATAACATAATTTAAACTAGAAAAGTGCTTGATAGTATTAGTATTACCTTTTTTAAAGGAGACACTTCTTTATTTAGATTTTTTGTTAGAAACAAATCTCCACTAAAAGTAAAAGATGTGAAATATGCATGTTTTATTATAATTATTATATATAGCTTTTCATATATTATTTATAATAGTAAGAGTAACATAATAATATAATAAAATAAATATTAAGTAAATATGAAAAGTAAATATATATTCAATTATATTGACGAATATTTATATATATATATATATAGGAGATGGGAATTTAATTAAATCTTTGTTAATTGGGTGGTAAGAAATAAGGAATAAATTATAGAATGGTTATTCGTAATCATAAGATAGGGTGATACATTTATAATTGATTATTTAAGCTTAAGATAGTAATTCTTAGAAATCAAGAAGTTGCAAGTAATTCATTTGTTATTTTTTTTTAAGGGTTTAGAACAAAAAAAAAAGAAGAAAAAAAAAAGAAGAAGAAAGAGTATGATCATTTGTTGCGTAGATTAAATTCTAAAACAATAAAATTCTTAGGAAGAATGTGGGATGGAAGGCGTTAGTATTGCATCCAGAAGGAAAGGATAGGATAATGATGTCATTATATTGTAAAGTGATTTATCTAGAGTTGACTTTGTTAGTAGGAGGACCTTTTAAGTCCTTGGTTGGAGTCCCTTAAGAACTACTCTTTTAAAATTATACTTTCCCAAGGAGAAGGGGGAAATTCAAGTCATGCTCAAGTAAGGTTGTGAGGTAGTGAAGTAGCATAGGAGTGGTTGATAATTATCTTGTTTTGGGTGATGTCAATGTGTGGAATTGAGAGCCAAGCCTAACCCTAGTATCCTCATTGTAGAAAGGTAATTTTGGAGACCCATATGATATAGTTGATAGAAACTGACATTGTTCATCGATCAAAGGGTGCACTCATTGGACTTAAGTGGAGTTAGTGAGTTTTCTCTCACTCCCCATATGAAATTAATGTCAACAAAGGAAGTTACATTAAACATCTCAATGACATAGTTTGGTTACTATGTGTTCCAAGCATGTTATGGTTTTGCAAATAAATTATGTATTAAAATAAATAAATAAAATAGTTGTATTTTTTTTTTCCTAAGTAGAAATTTTGGGCATTACATTTTTAGTATATCAGAGCCCTAGGTTGCAACTTTAGGGAACTCTGGGTATAATTGGGACATTAAGAGTTATGTGTGTGTGGATAAATGTGTAAACCTCCTTGCGTTAGCTAAAATAAAATATTGTAATGAAAATCATAGATAACTTACCTTGCATAGAAAAAGAGAAATATAGGGGTTATTACCCAATCTAGTTAGAGTTGTGATGTACCTAATGGTCAAAGATTGAATGAAACCCATGGTTCAAATAAATGTTTAATTGAAAGCATTTGATCTTTAAGAATTAATCGAACAAAATAGGTTCTCTTGATTTAAGTAAAGGAGATAAATGTCTTAGTCTTCTTAACAAGGGTTACATGATGTTAATTTGGTCGTCCTAGCTGACAAGGGTTATGACATTAATATGGTCTTTTGGCAATAAACTTTCTTAAACCTTAAAAAGGTATAATTGAGTTTTGAAACATAGTCTTTTTATAAAGTGCATAAATAGTGTTATAAGACATCACGATGTGTATTATTAAAGAAACATTATTTTGTTGGCTTCCTATGCCTATAACTATAAAATACAATTGTAGTGCTACTTCTTGAAGTTATGGTTGTTCTCGGAGAAACATATTTTCTTATAGGAACCTTAATGCATTTAAAGAAAGTTATACTATTGAAGAGGAAGAAAACTACATGAACCTCTAAAGGGGATTAATGTGTTAAAGGTTGTGGTCATATAAGGTTAGATCTCTAAACCCTTAAATTGATTAAATTATTTTGATGACAAGAATGGAATAATAGAAAACCCTTGAATTGTGTATTATGAGGAAATTGAGCAATCATATAGTTAGATTTAAACTCTTGAAAAAAATTGAAACTAAACCTTTAGGGTGTAGGATGTTTGACAAAACAAAATTAAGGACTTGTATACAAATTGGTATTTATAAAAACATGAAATAAGAATCTTGTACACCTTGACCATGGAATTTCTAGGCCCTATTCTATTACCCAAAGATCTTGATTTACATATAAGTGTATAAGGTTAATCTCATGAAGCAATAAACAATTCACTTTATGGTTGGTGAGAGAAAATTTCATGCATGATGACATCAACTAAGAATCAAAGCTTGGAAATACATAGTAAATCCAATTTTGAAAAGTGGTCAAAACCATATAATACCTTGAATTAATTGGTGAAACCTTATGTTATTCTAACACTTTTGCAAGTAAATTGAGACCTAGTGAATTTAGTGGAACTATAACAACTACTAAAACTTTAAGTTCTTTTATGTATAGACTAAAATATCAAATGAAAGAACATGATTCAAGTCATAGTTGAGAATGTGTTGAAAGATACAACTAAGTAAAGATTAGAGAAAATTGCTAAATAGATATTGTATAAATAATTTTCATCTTGAAAATTAAACATAAAACCTTTGTGATCAAGGCACCATATCGAAATATGAGTTTGAAGTTATAATATTCTCTAAAACACATGCTATTACTACCTTCCTTATAAATGATCTAAGAGCTAAAGACCTATTGATTCCAAAATAAGAAAGTATACATGTCTTATGGGGAGTAATAACATATTCAATTAGGTGTTGACCTTTAAGGTTGTGTACATGTCACTAGAACTAAAGAATCAATTGTTTGAATTTATAAATCTGGTGAGGAATTATGTAAAAGTTTTAGTGAACTAAGTAATTGAGAAACTAAATGGTATCATCATGAACATGAAAATGGTTATGGGAGACTCCCAACTAATGTTGTGCATATTTATACCAATGCCTAGTACTCTGGAGAAATTTAAATTGCATGTCCTTGAACCTTATGAAGTAGAAATAACTGACTCTAAAAAAAAATGACGATTATAACATGTGATTAAATGAGTCAACCTTAGGTAGCAAAATGCAATATTTTTTTTTAAATATATATATAGATTAATGAGTTGTGAAAATTACTAATCCATGATTTATTGTGTGTTCTATGAATTGAGTGCACTTTCTTGTCTCATATTACTATGTTTCGAAAGAAAATGGTTGAATGAAAGAGGAAGACTAGTATGGATAAACATAGAGAACCAATCTTGATCCTACATGAGATGTCAAACACTAACTTAGTAAGATAGTAAGTGTGGTGCATCATGTATTGTTAAAATTTAGGAAGATGGAGTAATATCCATAAGCTACATTTGTACATCAACTAGTGGATCATTTCACGAATGCAGAGTAGATATGTACAAAATTAAGAAGCAAAGTGAATAGTGTTAAAAGAAAAAGGATTGTATGTAAACTGTGAATTGATTTTGTTCTACAATATGGTGGATTTCATAAAGTGTATTATGTTATGGTATGTGAAGTGAAAACCAGTAAATGTGTTGTGCCCCAAGTATGAGATACAGGGTATCTGACTTGGGATAAGGGTGGTGGACATCTAGTATGATCCCCTATATGTACCCTTTGTGATGGCCTTTATGTAAGCTAGCTAGTTGTGAGTTAAAATAAATGTGTTAAGTGCATACGTGTGTCTATTAAATGAAATGTGATGTGCTCCTTTGTGTTAGTTTTATTTCTATGTTAAATGTGTACCCCTAGCATTTGGTTCCCCCCTAATGGGAGTGTGATGCCAGCTAGTGTAAATAGGGGTTGAGAGGCACATGGTCTACCATCAGGAGATTACGAGCTCAGGGTGTTGTCCCTAATCCTGATAAAGGATCTATGTCAAGTCATTGTAATCTTCCCATGGACATTGACCGTGGCCTACTCCCCCACATATGAGAGCCACACTTGTTGGTTCATAGTGCAAACCTATTCCTTGATGTTTATAACCCATGGGTAAAGGATGGAATAACATGGACTACCAGTGATTCATACTTATGTGGTCAGGGACCACCAGTTACTCATATTCATGTGGTCAGGGACCACCAGTGCTTCATGTTTATGTGGTCAGGGACCACCAGTGATGTATATTAATGTGGTCGGGGACCACCCGTTATTCATATTTATGTGGTCAGGGACCACCAGTTATTGCATGCTATAATACTTATGATGTGGTTAGAGAACCACCATTCCCCTCCTCCCCTTAGGTGGCTTATCAAGTCACGTGGTGCTTGTAATGTGCAAATTTTATAGTTGAAATATGAATTATTTGTAATTCTTGATTGATGTTTTATTTTATTATGCGCCAGCAATGTGTAATTTTACATTTATGTACTTAGGCTATTTAGCCATTTGGAAGTTGTTATATAGTCCGATTTTCCTCAAGGACTTGTTTAATTTTGGCTTTGAATTATGATTGGAAAGTTTCAAAGTAGCTACAATTTATCTTTATTTTGTTTCTCTTGAATTTATAAGTTCCCTCTTGGGAGTTTTATTGAAACTTTGGTTTATGATCTTGTGTTATTCAGTTTGAGGCTTTCTCCTTGGTTGCAAATTTGCTGGCATGTGTGGTGTAATGTGGAATTTGTAAACTGCCATATTCCGGGGGGGTTCCCTGGCAGGTCGTATAGGGGAGTAGATGTGTTGGGGAATTATTTTGAAAGGGGTTGTGAATGGGACCGGTATGGAACGGTCATTAATCCATTCTTCCCTCATTCTATGATTATTCTTATCTATATGGAGGAGTCCTTAGAGAAGGGCCTCAAGTGGTATCCAAGAATATCCATCCTTGTAAACCCCATTATGTGAGCCTTGTGTTGTAAATTATGTGACTGTATGAGGATAGGCACACCCATTGGGAAGAGCACCCTTTATATGAGGGCAGGCGCACCCAATTGGGAAGAGCATCCTTGCTATTGTTGTGTGTACATGTGAAATTACAAATAAATGTGATGTGGCATACCTGTGAGCTATGTGAGAAAAATAGTAACGTGTGATGCAAAGTTAATATTATTTGAGACATGGTATGAGTTCCATAATTATAAGGTAAAATGTTCTCTTAAGCATATATTTTGACAAAATGTGAAGCTAACAATTCTGAGACATGATTGGTCAATGAAACAAAAATATTTTCTAACATCATGGGTGATGTTTATGATGCAAAGAAATTTTGGAGGTGTATAAAAGGTTATGAATTCATTTAGATATAGTTTTGCATAATTTAATTGAAGTCGATTACATTGTTAATAAATTAGAGCTACATGGATTGTTGTTAGCATTTGTTAAATTAATCATATATCAAATAAATGTTCCAGTATGAGAAATTTTGTTCTAAGTATTTAAATATTTAATTCATGGAAGATATTTTCCTCTAATATGTGCTTATAGCTAAATGTTTCAATTCTTCCATCGAGAAAGTAAAAGTAATTAGTATGTTTGATATATTTATGTTTGTTCTTATATCGAGATTATGTTTTCAAACCTTAATGACTTCCAGGAGGAAGTCTAAACTAAGGGGGGGGGGAGATGTAAGGCCCCTCTTTGCATGTGACTAATACAATCTTAAAGTGTTATATATTCCTCCTAAATAGATGGTTAGATATATTGCAAGCGATATGAATTGTCTAACAGTAACAGTTTTACGTTATGTTATATCACTATTATGAAGATGTATGTGCATGCAAATTATTGTATGAGATTCAAACTTATAAGATGAATCTAAAATAAGATAATTGTTGTGTCATTGGAAGTGTAATTAGCTATGCAAATGATTCATGAATAAAGTTACAAAGATTCAATTTACAATTAATGTTGTTTATTAATATGTCTAACTGTGCTTGATTATGTTGTGCAGGAAATTAAATGAGTCGATATGGGATTAACATTAAAGCAGCCTGGTATGGAAGCATAAACGGTGCTAGCATGAGAAGGGATAACCATCAAGTGCAAATCAAAAGACTTCTTGTTGAGGATATAAATTTAACTCCATATGAGACCTAAAAGCAAGTAGAGTAAATGTATTGGAGGGCTAAGGAATCAAATATGCAAATAGGAGGATGGATAAATATTGGAATCAAATCAGATACATCTTTGGGAAGTCCTAAGTGTAGCCCTATTTGACTTAGAAGGGTTTAAGGTTTTATTATTGATTGGTTGATTATGTTTGAGTAGAATCCAATTGTAGGTCATGTGATGTGAGTTTGGTTGGGGTTGGAACCCTTGGTCAAGA
>VDFB02134933.1:0-10217 GCA_007258455.2 Sequoia sempervirens
TATGTGGTGGTTGTCCTTGCGAGCATAATATGGATGCAAGGAATGGAGATATAGTTGGGGCTGAAAGCCAAGGTTGATTTTCTTGCAATTGATGCGGTGGTGGTTGTGTTGAAAATAAAGGATTGACCAATGGTTGTTGTTGAGGTCGAGGTGCGGTTGAGATGTTTTGTGAGGGGGGTTGTTGAGCACTAGTGGGAGCATAGGATTGGGATGCATTTTGTGGAGGGATTTTGGATTGGGGAGGTTGTTGGGGTATGAACGATGACGGTGGAGGATTTGTAGCCCTAGGAGGTGGAGGCAAGGTAGCGAAAGGGCTGCCCCTAATGTTGACAGGAGGCAGATTCGAGGGGGTTGGTGCCGGTAGCATTAGTGGTTGTGGTTGTGGGAAGTTTTGTGGCATGCCAAAGGCAAAAGGATCATTGGGGTCAATGGTTTAGGGTGTCCCTGTGACTAAGATGGTGGGATGCGTGGGGTTGCCAACGAGATATAGAATAGTGTTTCCGAATTCAGGTTGATGCCAACCTTCTACGGAAGGAACATTGGGGACATATGAGCTACTTGGGATGTCATGTGAACCTTGGGGTACATTAGATGTGGAGGTGCCATACTTGGATAAGTCGACACCTGACGGCAGCTTGACACCTTTGTCAATCAAGTGAGCCAAGATTTCCTCGCCATGTTTTTCAAGAAGGTGTTCTGTCATTTGTGCATTAACAGGGTTACTGAAGTGTTCCTCGAATGTGAGCTCAGGTTGATTAGCCATGTTTTCCTCCCTAGGTGGTGACGTGTTTTGGCCATCCATGTTGGATTGTGATGAGGTGTCATTGTGGGGATCATGAGGGATGTTAGCACCATAGTTAGGATCTGATGAGACGTTCATTGTGTTGTTGGGATCTTGAGGGTTGTTTGATTGGGCATTCTGGGCTTGTTGGTCAGCCATTTTCTTTTCCTGTGATTGGGTCTGAACGGGAATGCAAGATGATGAGATGGATCAAGATATTAGAAAGACCTAGATGATGAAAGATTGATTCAATTTGATGGGGGATTAGCCGATGACGATCAGTCAGACTGACGTAGATTGATTTGATGAAATTGGATTGGATTGATTGGTAGACACTAGATTAATCTAGATCTTGGATCTTGATCCAGATAGATTTGATGATGTGGGGGTTGGATTGATCTGATGATTAGGATTGATTTAATGATAAATATGATGAAGACCGAAATCCACAACCGAGTTTAAGAAGGATCCTTGATAACACTAGGTGTTAATTAACTGATTGACAGGTAGATGTATGATAACGACGCCAAATCCAACTTGAGATAGAAGTGGATTGATTGGGTCGAGAAGGATGACCGACTTAAGACAGATAGCAACCCTAAGTCAGTTATGATGATTATGATTAGGGATGAACACCTAGGTCAACTCAGATGACTACTCTAACAAGGCTTATATGGAATAGCGGAGATCGGAGACGAAAGTGGATTTAGGATGGATGGGGAGCATTTTAGGAGAGATGAATGACCCTCAAAATGAAAGAACGAGAACTCGAAATAGGAAAAAGAGTGCACGGAATGAATGACTCTCAAAACGAGGGGTTGGAGACTTAGAACAGACGTTTAGATGTTTGTTTAGGATGGTATCAATGTTCAAAATAGAGAGATAAGGGATGCCAAGTGATAATATAAGTTGGTCAAAGGTCAGGTCCACCACAGCATGTGGTCAGGTCTACCACATCACGAGGTTAGGTCCGCTATAGCATGTGGTCAGGTCCACCACAACATGAGGTCAGGTCCGCCATAGCATAAGGTTAGGTCCGCCATAGCATGAGGTTAGGTCTGCCAAAGCATGTGGTCAGGTCTGCCACAGCATGAGGTCAGGTCCGCCAAAGGATAAGGTCAGGTCAGCCAAAGGATAAGTTTTAAGCTTGATTTTTTTGATGGACGAGTAAGGCAAAGGACCCAAAATATAGCAAACATTCATAAAAAGATTTGGCTAAACTGAAAATGACTGGTTTTGCATGAGAAAGACAATTCAGACAGCACAACCCTAAGATTAGTAGAAACGAGTATGGCCAACAAAGTCTTCTACTCTAGGATGAACATGGTTGCTAAGGAGTCCTCGATATACACCCGGCATCGCGAGTCCTAAAACCATGAACACCAACCCGGTTAGAAGCGGAGTCTGAACCTTAGAGAGATACTTCAAAGGCTCCTGACCAACTCTTCATGTCATCCCGACGCTCGCCAATTACAACGGTTGATTGAGGTACAACTTTCACTCTCCCTTTTATATTCTCGGCCGGGTACACGCTGGAATCGGGCCCTTGGGGTGATGAACCTCAAGCAGGTCCCACTAAGAAAATGAAAATAGGGTGACTCAAAGGACTTGGAAAGCTATGATTTCTCATCACCCAGGATTGCCAAATGGTGCAAGGGGATTGGATACATCAAATAGCCTTCCACAAGCATGCCAAACAAGGTTTGTTGACCCCTCTAATTAAACTATGTGCCTAATTTACCAAAGAACAATTGGTAAAAACTTGAAATTTCAATTCTCTGGAGGTCAGTCCACTCACCGGAGAGGGTCAGGGTCCTCCACCGAAGGTCAGCTCACCAACAGAGAGGTCGTCCCACACTGAGAGGTCAGGTCCCACTCACTGAGGTCAGCCCACCACCTAAGAGGTCACGTCTCACAATGAGAAGGTCAGTCCACCACCGTAGAGGCCAAGTTCAAGCACCAAAGGTTGGGTTCTCACACAGAGCCTGGAGTCCTACATCTAAGAGGTCGTGTCCACCACCGTGAGGTTAGGGTCCACCACCGAGAGGTCACGCCCACCACCAGAACCTGAACCTACAAAAATGCCAAAATAGCAACGTGCGGAAAGAAAAAGACCCTGCTTTGTGGGTCCCACCGCATGCCAAAAAATGTGATAGGGGGAATATAGTCGTTAAAAGATGAGAAACAAACTAAAGAGAGTGCAAATAACAACTAAAAAAAAAAACCCTACACTTCAAGATTGGGCAAATGATAAGCTCAACAACATAAAAATGGAACCTTTTACCTTGTAGAGTTGTTCTTTGGTTGGCCCTTCGATTGTAGATGAGATGTATGCTCCTTGATGGCAAGTAGATGCAAGATGTGAAGTGTGAGATGCAAGATAGTTGGACAAAATGGATGCAAATGGCTAAGTGTAGATTGAGAAACAAAATTGCAAGAGTTTGGCTAGCAAAATGATCTCCCCCCAAATGAGAGAAAAGAGGGGGTATTTATAGGAATTTTGAGAATTCCTAGAAGAAATAGATAGTTGAGATTGATCCCCCACATGGCCAAGATGTAGGGCTATGGTGAGTTGAGAACTCACAAGCCCTCACATCTTGACATGTGGCAAGGGGAGAGGTTTGAGAAAGATGAGGTGGAGATGAGGTGGAAGGATAGTACATGACATGGAGGGGGGTACAAGGTACCTTGGGATTGGACAAGATCTCCTCATAAAGGAGGTGCTTGTCCCCATGTGGGTGAGAGGACATGTGAGGAATTAAAAATTCCTCAAATATCCTCATGGGGAGAGGGGAAAGAATAAAGAATAAAGAGAGGACATGTGGGAAGAAGTGAAGGAATTAAAAATTCCTTTTGAGTGCATTGGGGGATTAAAAAGTGAATTAAAAATTCACATGGGGAAGTGGAGTGCCTTGCCCAAAAGGAGAAAACCTTTAATAAGGTTGACTAAGGACACATGCCATAAATGGGAAGAGGATTAGGTTGGTCTAACCATATGATTAAGGTTGTGCAAGTACTTAATTAGATGGACTAATGACTTATTAGAAGCAAGTGAGAGATTATGGAGGATGTGACCCTAATGATGATTAGGGGTGTGCATATGCTAACCATAGTTAATTAGAAGAAGATGATGGAGTTAAGATGGATTAGAGACCAACTTGAAAAAGTTGGAGGATGTGACAATAAGAGAGAGAAAAAGAGGAATTAAAAAATGAATTTAAATTCCAAAAAGGTAATATGACTAAATTAAATAAAATGGTGTATTTATTTAATTTAGAGGAGAAAGAGGGGTAAAGTATTTATTAAATTAAATACTTTATGAACCCTATGTAAGATGCAAGGTATTAATTAAACAAATGATTTAATTAATATTAATAGAGGGGATAAGCAACTGGATGAATAAGGAGACGTCTTTGATCATATGGAAGTGGTCAAATTAGATGTCTACAATTAGATCAAGCTTAATAGTACCAGCTATGTGGAAGAATATGAGTGCTACTTTTTTAGCTGGATGAAGTTTTCATAAACTGTGGCAACATGCAATGCATTGAAAAATGTTGTTTTCAGCTTGACAATGATTTAAATGATAAATATGATAAGTTGTTGCCATATGATAATTAGTATTTTAAGAATATGCCTGATTTTAAGATGCATGGTAGTTGTGAATTTGTTGATAATATTGTATATGATGGGATGTTGGGAGATGCTAGCATGTTTAATCAGGCAGATTGGAGTGATATTTTTAGATTGGATTTAGTGAAATGTGATGATAACTTTGTCTATATGACAAAGGTAAGAAGAATCTTATAGTTTTTGGTGGCCTTGGGCCATCAGATATGGTTTGACTTGTCAAACCAGAGTAGTAGGGGACATAGATGGCCTTTTGACTCTGTCACCCAATGAAGTAGGCACCCAGTCTACTCCTCCAGAGGATTTGGATTCTTGTTATGCCCACAAGGGGCATACATCCCCAGCTGGAGCCACTGATGGAACCTTAAAATTTTGTAAATTTGAAGTGCCCATATTGAAAAAATTTCCTCTGCACACTCCTAAGTGCACTAAAAAATCTTCCCAAGTGACCTACTTTGGAGGGTCATAATTCAAAGCCAGTTGAATTTGTTTCCAAACCCCTTGGTGGACACATTTACTTGACATATTTGAACATGCATGTCAATTTCAGCTTCCCATAATGAGTTTTGACAGTGTTTTGAAAAGCAAAGTTGGAGGGTTCCGAAACATTTTTGTTGTTTGCATATTGTCAATCCTACGAGTTGGCCTCCTATTCAAGCTGATATTTCACACTTGAATGACTGTCAAGAAAAAAGGATTATTTATCTCCATTCTTCCTACATTAATATACTCCTTGATTCAATTTCAAAGCCTCAGGATATGATTTTCTATTTTTTCAAGATCAAAAGCAAATGCAATTTGCTCTGTTTTCACACCTGCATTTTTAGAACTTTTCAAGGAGGTCAAGTTTGACCCTCAATATATTGTGATGGATGATGATTCAATGGAATCCCTCTTGCACACTTACTCAGTGTACCTAAATGACATTGTGTGTTTAGTGGAAATTCCCCAGGAGATGATTTGATATTTTTTCAAAATGGCAACTTGGTGACCTTTAATTCATTATGAATAAGAATAGTTGCAGAAATTTTTGAGTAAGCCACTTTGGCATTAAATATCTTGTACCTCAAATTATTTTTGTAGAGCCATTTGTTGCACTCCAATCGTGGGTCAAATTTTTGCATGCCTATAAGTTCTCATGGCTCTAGGAGTTTTTTTGACTAGTTTCCCAAAGCAATTCCAAAGACCACTTGGCCAATTTTTTATCATTGTGCAAAAATGCCAGAAAGAAAATTTTAATGGCAACCCAATTCATCGTTTCACTTTAGATGCATAAGAAGGCATTCTCAAATCAATTCAAGCATGGAACTTGTCATAAAATGATTTTTTTTTTATTGAGCCCATAAGGGGACCCGAGATGTGCATACAAATGAGGAAGCATTGTAGGTTGTTTTCTTTGCTATAGAAGTTCTTGAGGGAAATTTTTGAGACCATTGTCTATGGAATCCATAAGAAGTTTCATTTTGGAGGAGGATACATGTGAAGTTGAAAGTGTTGTTACACTTTGCATAGAGAAAAACAGATGATGACTTGTTTGAATAAAGACATTTGGTAGTGATTAGACGCATTTTTTGTCCATGTATCATCTCTCTAGTTTTATTATCTCAAGGGTAAAACCATAAGAAAAAATGAAAATTGAATCATTTGAGTTACCATGAGATAAAGTCACAACACTATTTTAACCTTGATAGATTGTTTGAACAACTACAAAATATTGAAAAAGAAAATCCTTTATATAGTTTAATATTGTTTAGGTTTCCTGATTATGAAGAAGCATAGACATACAAAAAATATGTTTGACATAATGAATCAATGAAAAATAATCTTAGATAAGTGCCTAGAAATCTGTATAAAATGGATTTGTTGAATCATCTCTAGAAACTTCCAAGAAAGTGCTTTGGCTAGTTGTAACGATGAATCCTACAAATTTTGAGAGACCTGCCCTGTTTTGAAGGGATGGCTCAAAGAAAATTGGCTCGAACCAGTTTATAGATATATATTGGAAATTGGAATTATTATGTTTTTTTTCGTAAAGGGTGAATGGGTCAACAAATAAAGTGGCTTATTAGGAAAAAGGATGTGTTCCATTCTTACTAGTGTCAGTATCATTGTGCTACACATAGACAAAGATGGTTAACTATTTTTTAGAGTGTGACCAAGAATTGTAGTCCCACGTAGTGTAGTGGTTGTGTGATATACTCCAAATGGGTTTATTAAAAGCCACAACTTATGTTTGGAAAATGAGATCCAAGTAGGCCTTGATTTATGGGGACGCACTAAAAATAGATCAGCACCCATCAAATTCTTTTCAACATGGAACATAGGGTCGATGACTAGTTCAGTGCAAGATTTTAGTAGCAAGAAGAATGGACTTAAAGAGAAATGACTATACATCTCCTAGAGGCTCGATGCAATATTTGCATGTGTTCACACGAACCATGGAATGCTTATGCTACGCAACAACCATTGTGCCATTATGATCGTTGAGGGAAAGGCTTGAGGTTATTTGGAAAAATGTTGGCATAGCCCTCAAGGGATTACTTGTTGCATAATGGTGTTTGAGCATGGTATAGACATCCACCAAGGCATAAGGGACATATGGATTCTTCTCAAGCTCTGCGTAGCAAGATGGAGGGAATCAATCCAAGGAACATAGGAATTCATCTATAGAAGGCTCGATGAATGTATTATAATGTGATGGTGCAAAGAGAATATAATGTTGTTGTTGTACGAGGAACTTCCACTATGCTAGCTAAAAGGGGAATTTTTCATGGCTTTGTGCAGTAATAAGTGGAATCCAAAAGAATGTGGGAACACGTCTTGAGTGGTGCATAGACCAGAAGGTTTATGCTGTGGGTGGAGAATCTATCTTATTCTCTAAGAGAGGGGTCAATTTCATATTGAAAAGGAAACTCTTACATAGCTGCAAGATGCCGCCATGAGAAATATTTTATAAATAACATTTGATCACCTAGCACAGGCAATATTTGTTTGTAGTGTAAATGTATCAAAATTATCTGAGAAAAATTTGCTCGCCTCCATGGTTCGAGCCAAAAAGCATTCAGATGCAAGATGATTTAGGGAAAATGAAGCAAAGCAAGAGCATATTTGTGAAGAATGCCATCAGAATTACTTGCTATCCCCTGAAGAGATGGTCTTCCATAAGAATAAAGTCACGGGTGCGCGAGGAATGAAATTTTGTTTTTGTCATCAAGTGCAGCAAGTGTGTGGGCATTAGAGAAGTCTTATGGTGGGCCCTAGCATAAAGTATTAAAAACAAAACTTTTTAATTTTTGTTTTTAACCGTGAAGTGAGGAGTATTGAAATGAAAAAGGTAAAAAGGTCTCAATATCAAGCGAAGTAAAGATTTGGGTACCAACAATATTTTCTCAAGATATCATTGTAAAATATTTCAAAGGCCATCATGTTTAAAGGGAATATTTTGAATATAATTGAAAGTGAAAAAGAATGGGTTAAAAGGCTAAGTGTTCGATTAAAGAATTAAAGCCTTCATATTAAAAACCATATTTCTCTGCTGAAGTAAAGAAGGGCACTGGTGAAAGTTTAGAAAGTGAATAATATATTCCTTTGTGAATCATTTTTATTTGGAGAAGGGTACTTTCCAAATCATAATGTGAATAATAAATATTTCAAGGTTTTGTTTTAGGTTGGAGTTTTTCAATACATTTGTATTTCTGATAGCAATATTGGAAAATTAATACATAATGGTGAAGATTCAGAACTATTTTCTCTCCTATGTGCTTGCTTTATGGGTTATGAATAAATATAATCAATGATTGTTTTGTTCATCTCCAGTGGTTTCCAATGGGCGTGTGGATTTTTTCTTTCTCATTGATTCAAGGAGTTAATATAAATGCTTGAATGAAGTTGTAGAGTCATGTGAATTATGTGCTAGGATTCTGATAAGAATTTTTTGTTGAGATTAAAATGTTGATGTACTATAATGCAGTAATGTTAAAGCTTAGATGATGTTGTGTGTTAAATGTTATTAGGTTGTATAGGTGTTGAAGTTGATTTTGTTCCAAGGATGAGACACTAATCTAAGTGTGCTATTCATGTTACATTTGGTTGATTAATTCAACACCAAATCAAAAATATAAATCATTTTACTTATCAATCTAGTTTTGTTTGTGTTTGGAATTTAATGCTCTACATCTCTGATGTTTGAATTAAACACTACCATGAAGG
Source organism: Sequoia sempervirens (assembly GCA_007258455.2). Classification (NCBI taxonomy): domain Eukaryota; kingdom Viridiplantae; phylum Streptophyta; class Pinopsida; order Cupressales; family Cupressaceae; genus Sequoia; species Sequoia sempervirens. The sequence continues at coordinate 8,621 of VDFB02134933.1, forward strand.
TCAGCCAAACCTTTAGGGTACTACATGTCTTTCAAATAATTGGAGGAGAAACATTTATTTTCAGTGTATTTGATACTTTGGCACACAAGTATCTATAAATATACTATTGGGATCACCCTCCAAGGTTTAACAGAGCCTACAGTGTAGAAGATTTTAGTCTTTGATTAAATTTTGTTCATTGGCCAAATCCATCTCTAAGTTTGAATATGAGAAAGTGGCTATTGTTTAGGATTCATTACATATGTTGATTTTGGAACCATCATAAACTTTGTTGTTGCAAATATACTTCATTTTACGATGAAGAGTAGAAGGCACCCCATTCATTGCATGAATCCACAGTCTTCCTAAAAGAAAGTAAGATGAAAGATCATGAGGCATAACATGGATCAATGTTTCTAATGTGTCATTTCTAGATGTAATAGTCAAGGTGATCACACCGAGCAGTTATTTTCCTAGATTATGAAATTCCCTTATAGATAAAGAGTCGGGTTGAATTTTTGATTTATCCACACCAAGTGTATCCAAAAGGGACACACTACACACATTAAGGGCAGAGCCTTGTCGACAAGGGTTATTTTCCTTTCCAACCTATTATGGATAGCTATTATCATGAAAGCATCATTTTTTTTTTGTACATCTAAAGGAGGGAGCTCACTTTGGTGGAAAATGATTTCAGCATTTATTCCTTGAATCATGGATGTTAAGTCATTTGGTTGCACAATAGAAGGGATAGGAACTTGTTATAAAGAACTTTAAATAATTTTGTGGTAATAAGGGGAGGATTGAATAAGGTACCATAATGATATCTTAGTGAACCATAGATTTTATGTGGTTAGGAATGCTATGTCTTTTTGCTCAATTAGGATCTTTCACCTAATGAAAAAAGAGATAGATCGTACACCCAAAATCTAGGCGGTTCACTCAAATAAAGGAATATGTGATGTAATTATGACTAAAATAAATGATGTATATACAACTAAATGATAAAATTGATTGATTAAGTATGCAAAACTTAAGAAATGTAACTTTTTTGAAAACACATTGTGTAATGCAAAACCACTTAGAAATGTGAACAAAACTAAATAGAAATGGATGAGATTGAAAGTGTGCACCTGGAATATGGATGGAGACTGGAAATGGCTTCTAGAATGCTGTTGATTCTGATTTTTAGGCCTAGTGGGCCTCATTTGACATTCTGGGTGAATCGGTCCTGGTTTTGTAAACTGCTCTGGAACCTGTTTTGGACAAAAGGGTATCTAAAAATGCAAAAAACCAAAACTTGACATGGTAGTGGGAATCATTCTCCACCCATCACACTAAGAATGAGTCCACTTTTGAATTTCTAAATATTCAAGGGTGGAATCTGGAGCTTTCAGTCTGCACTTTTTGCTTCTCTAGGTGTTTGGTTCTGAAACTGTCAAATTCAGGCCTGAAAGTCACTTTTTGTTGATATTTTGACTTGTAAAATGAAGAGAAGACTTAAATAAATTTATAATGCAATCTTCAATGATTTCTAAGCCTCCAAGATGTCTAAATCTGCAAACACACAAGACAAGAGAGAGAAATGGTGAACTTTAGGGCATGGGAGTTTTCCTTG
>VDFB02134934.1:0-12214 GCA_007258455.2 Sequoia sempervirens
ATGGTGTTGCTGGGAGATTATCCTATATTTCCTACAAAATTCACCCATCTTTGGCACACTTTCAGGGTGAAAATTCTCTTCAATATTTGGAAAGATAGAAATGCTTGCATATTTTCACATACTCAAATGGATGTTCATGTATCTTTGTATGCTAAAGCTATTATTTGTTCTAATGTGCTTCTACAGGTTTAGGTGCAAGCTAACAAAGTTGCACTTGAAGTTTCTCACCTTCAAGTTCTCATGGATCACTGGGGTAATGCCCCTTGTATTGTTTCTGGGGTCCCGACTTCGCCCACCTCTTCTCACGGCTAGTCACCCTCAAGGGCCAATAGTAGAGCAGCTCTGCGCATCCCTTCTCCAATCCTTCACTTCAGTGAGATTCTCATACTCCTCGAAAAAACCATTCTCCTTCATCATAGGCTAGCCAGAGGTGGCCTTCTAGTGGTGCTTTGGGGAGTGGTGGTGGCAATTCTAGGCAGCCCTCTGATGACCCTCTTGCTTCTGGCTCTAGTTGGCCAGCTACTTGTAAAAGTGTTTGCATTTGGCGCTTGCAATCTCACCCCCACATGAGGATGAAGATAAAGAGAAAAAAGATGTTGATGATGGTTGGGTCCTCCTAACATCACTCTAGACCCCGTTGATGTATGGGGGAAGAATATGGATGACAATGACATCCTGGCTCTATTAGCACTACTCTGGCTACTTAATGGCCTTTTTTCAATTCTTTTGTAATCTTGGACTTCTCGGCTTGGCCCATGTGATATTTTGGTTTTTCTAGGTATTTCCCATTTGACTCTAGGGTGTGCCTTTTTACCACCCATCTTTTCTTGTGAATATGTATCTTTATCTTTAATTAATATAGATAGCTTCCTATTTATCAAAAAAATAAAATAGCATGCAATGTCACAACTCACCAAACCCCCGATGTAGAAATTTGGAGATAGTTGCTCCAATATGCTTCAATGCTTGATTGATTGCTTGAGTGCTTGAGTGAATTGATGCTTGAATGAATGTATCAATGTATGAATTGATGGGGCATAAAATGAGAGAGAAAACCATATATTTATACATGATTATACAAAATTTATTGAAAATACCTCATCAAAGGCCGACCTCAAGGTTAAGAGAATAATATCCCACTAGAAATTTGGAATTATCTTGATTTTTGAGCCAAATAGGACTAAGTCACCCCTATTGGTGACTTAGTCCCACTTAAGAAATTTAAGTGGGTGTGAAGAATTAAAGAGTATTAAATGATTTTTAATAGGATTATTCTAAAAATTACACTTAAGTAGGGTCGGTAAGTGTATTAAGGGGTCATTTAAACATAAGAAAGGGTTGAATTATTGATGACAAGTCTAGAAAAGTGTAAATGTTTGTTACAAATCTTTACAACACTTTGAAATAAGACTTGGTAAATGATGAAAAAGGATTATTTAAATGAATTATATTAAAAAGGTCCTAGAAAATTGTGAAAATGTGTTACAATATTTCACAACACTTTTGCAAGGCATCATAAAGTTCTTAATGATTTATAAGGACTCAAGACCTAATGTGAATGTGTGGGCCACATTGCAACATCAAATCAAGATAAAATCAAGCCAAAAGCACCAAGAGAACTCAAATGAGCATAAAAATGTCCATGGATACATTTTTTGTGACACATTTAGACCCCACTTTAGTGAGAGTATGAACTTACTTCAAACTCACACTAAAGTAGTCAAACTTACATATCAGGAGGGATACAAATGTGCTTATGCTTAGCAAGATGAGACAATAATCAAGAGGAGTGATCAATCCCCTAGGATAAAAATCCCATGGAAAACCAAACATGAGTACAAAAGGACACACATGGAAGTGATTAAAGAAAAAGGAAAGAGAGAGAGAGAATCAGATCAAGATTTGATCATTTTTCCAGCTTGTTGTGGATTAGATCTAGGATATTTTTTTGGAAAATAAAATGCATACTCACTCTAAGGTGATGGAACTCATGGTTTCCCATTGTGTGATAAGTACTAAGAGGTGAGAAACATACACTCATGGTTGGTATGCACTCACACACACGTAGGTGGCTATGGGGAAAGTCATGCCTCGAAATGGAAGCTACGCTCCAATATACCAGGACATACTCTAATAGCTTTAACAGGGAACTCAAGAAATAAAATGAATTTTTGAGGCTTCGTAAGGACAAACAAAGCTTTGTATATTGATTAAGAACTCTCATGAACAAAGCGCCGGTAGCACCATGAACGTGCAAGTTGTTCTATGCAAGGTGGCCATATATAACAAATGCAAAATGTAACATTACCAAAGAGATGTTCCGAGTTTATAGCATGTCGTGAGGATGCTTATCTTTAGAATATTATACCCAGTAACCTCCCAAGAAGGTTGATCCAAAGGAATAAAAATTTCAACTTAGGGGATGTGTAATTTATGTCTCCATTAAGGCCACTAAGAGGAATGTAATAATACTAAGATAGATGACACTCTTGAAGAGCCACTACACCCAATTTCATCACAAAGAAAAAAAAGAATGGTAGCAAAGGAAACAGAAGGTTGCTGCTAAGAACCAAGAACAAGGAAAAATGTAAAAGAATAATGCTAATGTATTCCCCCACTTTAAAGGAATTGCTAACACCATATTGTGATAAATAAATTGAAAGTAGAAAATGAAAAATGCAAACAAGAAAGAAGATAGACATGAGAGCCAATGTGGAAAGCCCTATGCCAAGTCATATGTTTCCAAGTAAGACTACATCATGTAAAAGAAAAGAAGGAAAGAGGTTTGCCCCAAAATGAAAACACATAAAACCTATAAGGATCTATGGTTTTAAGATTGATTATGATCATTGCTGAAATGCTTTGATTAAAAGAGCTGAACTATCATCATTCCCAAATATGTAAAGGAATAAGAAGAATTGACATAGGAGGTGAAAACAAAAGAAAAAGAACCAACACAGGTCCAACATGGAAGAGAAATAGGTGTATCAACGCTTTAGATCATCCACAAAAGGAAACAAAAGCAAAAGTGAAAATACAAAAAGAAAGAAGGAAAAATGAAAAGGAAAGCCTTTTAGGTCAACATGAAGGAGAAATTGCAGTCTCAATGCCTTGCATCATCACTGAAAGGAAAAACATAAGAAAGCCAAAAATAAAAGAAAAAGGCCTTTTGGGTCAACATGGAAGAGATATAGGATATCTCAACGCTTTGCGTCATCCCCAAAATGAAGGCACAAACAAAAGAGAAAAGAGAAGAATGACATATAGAAGAATGAAGCTACAAATAGAGGCATTGAACAAAGAGAGAGAACATCAAACAAAAAAACACTAGGGATCACATTACACACATGCAATCACACAAAAGAAGAGAAAATGTAAAAGACTAGTAAGGAAAATGCAATTCAACCATCAAGAAAGCCATCTGCCTCCCAATCTTAGTCAATATAAGTGGAAGGTAAACAACACATCTAAGGGACAAGGACAAATGCATTACTAGGGCAAGGCTAAAAACTTCTTGCCCCCATTGAGTGAAAAAAAAAATGAGCTAAGGTGGATCATGGGAAATGGCAGGAAATAGTGAGAATGGAAGATTCTACAACTATTGCATGTCAAGGAGTGGGAAAGTGTTTTATAGGATTATGTGATAGTAGTCAATGTCATCAAAGTGACACTTCCTCAGTATTTCCTTCAATGTACGACACTCATCACTATGATGTCCAAGAACATGATGGTATGCACAATGTGGTACGTTGGAATCTTTAGGATTCATAGGTGGTAATATTATGATTTCTTTGTTTAAAAGTATTTGCAATTTGTTTTCACATTCAGGTGGTGGATGGATAGGAAACTTTAGTATTTTCAACTTTTAAGGATGTTTACATTTACTAGATTCACCCTTTTCATGAATTGAAGGAGGAGGAGGACCCATGTAGATCCTTGTATATTTATCATTGTTATTATGCAAGGATTTCTCACAAGGAAGAAGGATGTTCAAGTCACGGGGAGAGTCAAAAATCACCATGCCATCATCACGAAGTCATAGATACTCTCTAAGAGGCGTACAGTTCTGAGAGGGATCTTGATAGCCTATCCCCTTTGTGTTTTCTTTAGTTGATACTTGCTCAAAATGTTGATGTATTTCATGTTTAGTTGTTGTGTGACATCCTTGTTTTCTTAAGATAGTGAAAACTTTTCCATATGTATCTTGAAGGTTGATAGGAGTGTTTGTTACTTTGTTATCATAGAATGGTTGTGTGTTTTCTTGTGTAGAGGAACTAGGTTATCCTTGTGTAGGGAACTTAGGTTCAACTTTGGTTTCAGGATGTAAGTAACTAAATGTGTCATGAAGTAGTATGGGTATGTGCATGATCATGATGGGCCAAAAAGTGGTGATATGATGGGTATTTATAGGGTATGTGGCTGGTAACTTTTTAGCAAATTGATGCCAGAAATGAAAAGGGTTTTAAAAGGAGATTCTTAGCTTTTCCACCAATATAAATTATACTTTACTTTGAATTTAACAAATGATTATTATTCATTTTCCTATTTGAATTCACGACTAAAGTCTTGATTGATAGGTTGATTGAAAACATGTATAGCTTTCAAAGCGATTATCCACGGTTTGGAATCCAAAACATGCATCATTCTCACTTCACATACTATAGGATTAAAAAGAAAAATTGAATTTCATGAAGTTTTGACCAAGTTAAAGGTGGTGAGACATAAGAGTTTTATATTTTTTAAAAGTTGTAATAAAACATTCATAATTAATTATTTACTTGGAAAAAAATTACAAAAAAATATGCATCACATATGTACATGAGTCCTCTACTAATATCTAAAATCTTATAAAAATATACTATCATTTTATTGTGGTTAGGGCGGTCAGACAAACACCTACTTATTTTCTTCCTAAAATTTAAGTACTACTACATTGAAATTTCAAATTTTCACCAAAAGAGATTTGTTATTTTTAAATAAACTTAGTAGTTTAGAAACTAGATTCCAATTTTCTCTGACTTCTATTCTTGCATATTTTGAAATAATATAGATAACTCATTCAATTTTTTTTATCCCAAGTTGCCTAACTTCAGTTTTCTAAATTTTTTTTTGCCACTTAAGGGCCTATTTTTCCATGATGATCACCTTGCATTACCCATATAGGAAGGTCTTGTGGTTTCATGGATGGATAAGAGGATGCATTATCTTCAAGGTTGTTAAGGAAAGTGTTTAGGAACCTACTCATGCTATCATCATCTTCTCCAATGATGTCAACATAATGAGGAGGACTTGCATTAGGAGTTAGAAGATCAGGAGTGAGTTCAAGGTCATTGGGATTAGTTCCAAAGGAACAACTTGACACATCCACTAAGGATTTTAGGGACATCCAAAGATTATTCAAAGAAAAAGACATGATGCAAATGCAAGAAAATAAACTAGATGCAAGAAATTGAATGAAACAACAAATTTGGAAACAAAAACAAAAATGCAACCACAAAAAATAGAAATGTAGAGAATAAACTGGAAATGAAAGAAATTGTAGTGCAGTCTATGCAACTAGTCTGAGTCGCCCAGGGTGGTGAATTAGTCTAGGTAGTGATTTTTTTTGAAAATTTTCTAAATTTTTATTCTAAGCTTTATGTTTTTTAGATTGTCAGATGTAGATATGATATGAATATCGAGAATTTTGGTTTTTCAACGATTTTCAATGCAATAATGAAATCTATATGATCTTTTCACTAATGCAATTTTAAAAACCATAGGATACAAAACCTAATACAAGCTAGTCCTAATATGTGGATGTGATTTAAATCAGAAATAGAATGTTCAAAATGCAGGTTCACCAAATGAGTCACAAATTTTTGTGGAGGAAGACAATCTTACACTTCTAGGACTTTTTACCTAAAAGGAGAAAGGTATCCCACAAAAACTTGGGGGTTCACTCAAGATTAATGCAAGAATGGATGAAATATTTCTAAGTAGAATGATCTAAATGCAAATAACTGATAAAAGGTGTTGATTATTAAATGAAAGTAATGAAATGTAATTTCTTTTAAAACATAGTGATGTATGCAAGAATGACCTAAGAATGCAAACAAACAATAACAAAAATCAAAGAGATTGAAGAGTGCACCTAGAAGTTGGAATGTGATGTGAAGCTCTAGAATCCTATAGAAATGATTGGTGAATGTAGTCAGAGGTTGTGGACTAAAGGTTTTCAAGTATATGGTTTATGCATGAAGTTCCCGATTGATTAGCATGAAGATTTGGTCGAGTTAAGGTATATGTGTTTTGGCAGTTTTATTTGCTTGGTGGTGTTCTTGAAAAGAAGATGATGTGATTCTAGTAATTTGAGGTGTTTTGGATGTACGTGGTTATTCATGATGCTTTTGGATGTTTCTAGATCATGCTCTATCTATTTTTTACTTTTTCATTGATCGTTGTGCTCGCGATTGGTGATTTTCTTTTGTGAGTTCATGTTTTTCATGATCATGGCCCACAGGGTGATTGTAGCGTGCTGTGGATCTTCGAGGAATAATTGTTTAATTTTTTTCACGTTTGAGGATGTTGTTTTGGATCCTTACTATGTTGTGTCCAACATTGGTTGGTGTGCATTGGCATTTTTTTATGGATTGAACCAAAAATTTGTACATGTTTTATATTTTGTTAAAGCCGAAATGCAGTTGTTTTAATTCTTAGTCATGAATATATATGAGGGATTGTTTATACCATTTGAAGAAATGTGAGGAAGTAGTGTGTGAGATTTCTGAGTCATGTGTGCAAATAATGTTCTAATATTTTGAAGGAATAAGTAAAGTGTGAAGAAGATTGAGCAAATTTTATGTGCTTAACCAGAACTATAACTAGACATTAACATATGCTATTTTCTAAGTTCAAAATATTGTGGATGTAATCTGAATGTTTCTGTAAGATAGTGTGTCTTCCTTTGGGTAGTAAGCCTTTTGTATTTGAGTAGTGAGCTCTAGGCAGCGTGCCTAAATGCATGTGCATTCCCCATTTACAATTATTTTATACTTCTAATAAGGTATAATATTGTGGATTAACCTCCACTATGGTTTTTCCCCTAGCAGGGTTTCCATGCTTTTATGTTTATTTAACAGATTTGAGAATAAGCTTAATAAGTATAATTCTTGTGACAATTGATTCACCCAACCCCTCTTAGTTGTTTGGCCTTGTGTTTCCCAAAGAATAATGATCTATCCTAAGCTTCTTCAATATCTAAAACCTTATGACTATATTATTTAGGAAGAGTTCTTAATACCTTCTTTTCCACCACATCTTATTCAATTTTTTCACCAAGATCTCTAATAGAGTTGACAACTTTGTCAACTCTATGCATGTAGCCTAGGATATCCTCATCTTCTACCATTCTTAGGGTTTGAAACTTAGTCTTCATATTTTGTATCTTTTCTTTCTTGACCTTATCATCTCCTTCATAGAAGCTTTCCAATTTATTTTAGATCTCTTTATCAGATTTATAGATCATAATCTTCATAATTTTTGAATTAGAAAGACCAATCAAGAGAGAATACCTTGATTTTCCACTATTCTCATAAGCCTTTATCTCATCATCAATTGACCATCCATTAATAGGTATTTTATATCCATCTTCAATTGAGTTCCAAACTCCAAACCCTAGGGAGATAAGGAAACCTTCCATCATAGTCTTCCAGAATGCATAATGTGATTCATCAAACAAAGGAGCCTCCTTCATGTGCACCATCATGATATACCTCAAGTAGTTAATTTTTCTTCTAATGAATAAAGATCTGATACCAATTGATAATTACACAAGACAACTGAGAATGAGGGGGAATCAGTTGTACATTAAAACATCAAAACCCGCATTAAAATTTAGATCTGCATTAGTCCTTAAACCTTTAACAACCATTAAACCTTATCATGCATTAGCAAAATATAAACATGAGAAAAAGAAATTAAAACACATCCAAACACATGGGAACACTAGATTTATGTAGAAAACCAAGGGAAAAGCATGATGAGGATTAGGTCACAATATAAAGTAATTGCAACACCATATACAATAGGCTCACTATCGTAGGGATCACTTCCCAAAAGAAAGAAGGGATGATTACAAATGGATGAGAACCATATTATAACAAAGACTATAGAAGATTATTACAATGAGAAATCCATCTCAAAGCAATAGAAAAGATCCACCACTGCTTCACCAAAACATTTGTACTCTATCTATAGAATGTAGAAACATTCTACTCACTACATCCAATAGTCTTAGGCATTAAGGTCACACTCAAATCTCTACATCTGAATAAAATCACATCTCAACACATCTTCACACACACTCACACTTATCCAACAATTCACCTTTCCTTTATATCATCCTCAACCTTGAAAATAATCTACAAGGTCATCTATGCACCTCAAATGTGCAAATTCAAAAAAAAGTCAACACCAAAACATTCCCGCAGTGAAGAGGAATGAAGGCGGGCCACATCACATCTTAACTCAGACCTAAATCCATATAAACACACCACACCACACTTCCACAAACACTGGAGCATATATGCAATTAGTGAAAACACCCAAGGTTAGTTAAACCTATGTTAATACCATTAAACATTTAAGTACACACTTCATTTGATCCAAATATGACTCGCAGACCACACACAATAGTTAAAAAAAATCTAGAATATTCCATCAACACCCTAAAATCCAACAAATATTTTTCAACATCATATACCTAAAAGATATATTCATTTTGTACACCCAGTTAACCTTGTGGAGCACCAAAACTCAAATAAATCAGATTGAAGATAGAGATGAACAATATAAGCACACTCCCAAATTTATGAAACTAGAAACCACAATGTGGAGAAATGTGGAGCGAAACCATTTCTCCCAAATATCATTGCATCACAACTTTCACACATTGGTGAACACAACTTTTGTTGGATGGTCTAGAACATGAAACTCTGGATATAATATATCTAACCACCTCTAATCAACATATTTGAACCACACAAGCAGGTCTTCAACCATGAAGAAATGTAGAGCAAAACATTGAACACCACTCTACCTCACCAAACACCCTTTACCACACTATTTCCTCTTGTATTCAAATTTTCTAAAAATCACTTGGAAAGCAAGCACCATAAACACAACCTCCTCATCTAGAGCACATTCTCAACATCTAAACCATGCAAGAGATTGAACACTCATAGAGAAAAGCTCATCAAAGAAACACTAGAAGTTTACATTAGTGAAACTACTAATGAAAAAATAATGCAACCAATCAGAGCATCTCCATAGGCTAGATATGTCCAACCTACCAAAAAATTCATATGTAGCACCACTTTGAGGCCAATCTACCAAAAAAAAAATATTTTTAAGAAAAATGAGGTTTCAACAACTCATACTAATGTAAATAACTTTTTTTTTAAATATAAAAATACCCTTTCGTACATCCATAAGTGTATTTTTCAAATATATTTTAATAATTAAATTATAAATTATATTTCATTTTATTTTATTGCTAAAATTCTATTATTAGCACAAAAATATTAGGTTGATTACCATGCCAAGAAAAGTACTAAAACTTATTAAAATAATTTGAAGAAAATATGATGCACTAGATAAGGGAATATATATTAAGATAGAATAGTTTTTTCTATTTTAAATAAATATTTAATATAAAAGTTGATGTCAAATGGAAACCAATTTGTTTTAACACATGCACATTTAAATATTTATATGCAAATAAATATTTATCAAAATTAAAAAAAAAAAAATCCATTCAATAAAGTTTCAAGTTATGAATACACAAAAAATCTGAAAGAAAAAAGAAAAAGAAAATTTACTACATAAAATTTTACATCTCATGCAATCTCATTTTTTAGCATTTTATCAACAACTAAATTGTAGTATCAATTTATGAAAAACTATATTCAAATAATTTTCTAATTTTTTATTTTTTTAAAAATATATATACTAAAAATTACAAATTCTATTAGTTTACAAAATTTCAAAATTCAAAGCATGTGTGCCCCATTTTAGTGATGCAAGTTTAAAATTTGGATCAATCTTGGTTGTTTTCTTTATAAAAGTGCAACACAACTTTGTACTTTTACCCCACTCTTTCAACTCAAAAGGATAAAATAAATGATATAGATGGTCCCAATACTAGGATAAGAGGAATAAAATTGGAAAAAAAATAGAACTAATGAGGACCTACATGAATTCATCAAATTACAAAATAAATCCATAATAAAGAGTTTGAGTTCATTGAGTGCTTGAGGAAGTTGTAGCTTTTGTTTGGGTTTGGGTTTTTTTCTCTTTTTTGTCTCTTGCTCTTGAACTATAAGTTTTTGAGTGCTTCTATGGTAGTGGTTAGTTGTTCTTTGGATAATGTTTTGTTGTAATTAGGTTTTATAAAATCCCTATAAAGCCTATTTATACTAAATAAAAAAATAATGGTGAAAAAACCTAACATGCTCCACAAATACCATGATAAATGATCATGATTGTGGCCAAGGTTAATGTAAAATATATTGTATATGTTGGTGTTTCCAATTAAAGGCTTGAAATATTCTAAGCAGTTTCCAAGCTCTATCATAAAAGACTTTGAGCTATTGGCCAATGAACATAGAACCACCTTTAAGATATGGTCTCTCTCCACTTTAGCCTTTGCAAAACCTAGGTGGATTTTCCTACATGATGTTGAACATGGATGTAAAATAAGGTTATATTGTAGCACCTAAGGGATAGATGAACTTGAAGAAGGTAAAAGATGATATGAAGGGAAATAGATGAAATGCATAAGGAAACAAATGCAAACATGTGTATACCATCATTTATCTTACTCTTCATGGATTCAACTCACAAGATGCACCCATATATTGTAGATTTGATCAAGTATTGGTGGTGGATGTGGTTGCTCATTGTTTTAGTAGCATGATGGTAGGATAGAGATGGATTTGATGGACATTTGGGTAGAATAAGACTATGGTGAATGTGGATGTCAAGAATGAGAGCTAGGGCCTCGTTATATAGAAATTTGGTGAGATGAACCAAGGGGCAGGATTGATTGGTTGATGGAGGGTTGAGATTGAAAGAAGGACAAGGTTTGGATCAAGAAATGAAAAATGATTAGCCTTGTGACAAGTGTCACAATATGGAAAGGGGTGAAATGGGGAGGTCTGTTGACACATGTGTGAGCACACATTGGGAAGAGAGGCATTAAATTTGTGCAAGTGATAAGGTGGCTTGTGTAAGAGGCTAGTAGGGGTAGGTGAGATTTATGAATTTAAAATTAGTAAATAATGATAGTGAGGATTAAGGATGAGGGTTAGAAAAATTAATCAAAGATTAATTGACTTAATGAGGATGGATTGAGTTAATAAACCAAGGTTTATTAACCTAGGTGGAGTTAAAAGTTGGAGAATGGGATAATAATAATTAGGGAGGGAATAAAGTTAATTAATCAAGGATTAATTAACTTAAGAAAGGTTAGGATATTTTAGAGGAATATGGGGAAAAGGTTAGATTAATTAAATAAATGTAGATTTATTTAATTAAGTGTGATGGATAAAAGATAATGGGTAAATTAATTAAATAAATAATGAATATTTATTTAATTAATTATTAGGATAAGGGAAGTGGATTAAATTAAATAAATAACAAGTATTTATTTAAATAGATATTATTTTAGGTGTCTATAGAATTCATACAAATGGATAAGGTGGTGCTAAAAATACACTTGGTTGTCTCATTCTTTATCTTCCTTAAACCCAAGTATGAAGTATGTAACCTAAACACTAATAAAATATAAAATAAGCTTAATAGATAATTTAACATTTATTTCTAAGGATAGGGGAACAAAACAAAGCATGAGAAGTGCCTACCATGGGATACAAAGTCATTTTGTACATTTTATATAAAAGAGTCAAAACATATTTTGATGGTCATCTGATATTTTTTCACATTTTGATAATATCACCTGCACAAGCCTACTATACAACAATACTTAGTAATCCATTAGAAGTAATAACATTCATATTAATATAAGTTAAGAAATTAGTCTATTACTTGAATAGATAGAAAACTATTAAACTAATTCTAGACAAAAAATATGCTTGAGAATCTTATATAACCCTTGACTACTAAGCTTAAAGAAGATTATCATTCATATTTGGAGATAATTACAGTCATAGTG
>VDFB02134936.1:0-15572 GCA_007258455.2 Sequoia sempervirens
CCCTTAGGGGCAATTTACATTTTTAACATTACCTAATTATCATATTTCAACTTACTCACAAGCCAATTTTTGCCACTCAAATTTAACTTAATGATGACAAAGTTCATTTCATCAAAACCTAATTATCATATTTCAACATTCTCACAAGCCAATTTCATACACTTATTTTCAACTACATTATGGCAATGTTAACTATAAATACCATGGCCAACATTCTTGCAGGCATATCTAGTTTGGACCCTTCTTCACAGGTTACATCTATTGACTCCATTCAATAGACTTATTCTACATATGTCAAATATCTAGTACAATTCTCTGATGGTTTACACACACATCGTGCTTTGCTTCCCGATCAATTCAATGATCTTGTTTTGGAAGTGGCTTTAGTTAAAGGTTTTATTATTTTCCTAAAATAATATACTTCCAAGATGTTCCATAAATACACGTATGTCCATACTTTCCCAAAACTATCTTTTTCTCTCATTTATTCCTCTTCATGTTCTTACTAAATTAATCATTTTCTTTCCTTGCAGTTCTATCATAATTGATAACTTGGAAATACTTTCAAACAATGCATCAATTGTTGGAACTCCAACTCCTCTCCTCCAAGCTAGAAGCTCCCTGCCATCAAGTAGCTTTCAAGCCCCATTTGGCTCCTCTCAATCTATAAATTATTCATTATAAGAAGATGGAGACCCTACAATTCAACACAATATTTCCCTTTTTGAACCAATTCCTATTAAAATGTTAACCCCATACCATAAGCATTGGTCCATTATGGGTCGAGCCTTGATAAAATCTCCAATCCATGAATTTCAAAATGTTGGACATGATGGGAAAGTTTTTGGATTTGATTTCATAGATAAAAAAGGATCTAAAATACATGTTACTTGCTTTAATGAACATGTTAATGATTTATGCCATTCCATTGACTCTAATAGTCTTTATGTGATCTCCAACAATCCCATTAAAGTGGCAAACATAAAATATAGTAGCTCCACAAACCCCTTTAAAATATTTCTCCACATATCATCAACAATAATTCCTTCCACATCCTTAGAGTCCACCATACCCACACATACATTTCATATCAAGAGCATAGATTCATTGGTCTCATTGCCTATTAATTCCTTTGCTGATGTCATTAGCATACTTTTATCTATCTCCCCTACATTAACCATTCATAAAAGAGATGGAACTAAAACAATAAAGTGTGTTGCTACGATCATAGACATGTCAAATTGTATCATTGATGTTACACTTTGGGGTCATCACTATTAGATTGAAGGGAAACAAATCTCTGATATGCCCCTACAACCAAACCCTCCTATTATTTTCATAAAATCTAGATGTATAACCTCCTAGTGTGAGAAATGTATTGACTAGTATCTTTCCAAGTACAATTCTAATCAATCCAAATTTATAGGAGGCCTCAAGATTATAAACATGGCATGCCACTATAGGGATTTCCCAACCTTTCATTTCCTTGTCAAAGATCCACCTTTCTCCCAAAAAATTTTCAAATCCAATAAATATATCATCTATTGAAAATACAAGCTTCCTTAAGAAGAAGAATGTTTGCGTAAAGGCCTCTATCTCAAAACCACACTTTGACAACTGCTATTACCTTTCATGCCCTCTGTTAGTGGATAATAAAAACTATAAGAAAAAAGTTTTGCAAACTTCCCCCAATACTTTTTGATGCCCAAAGTGTTCTATTGATCTCTCTGGATGTGATTTTAGCTACATTCTTAAAATGAACTTACAAGATGGAACAGGTGATCTTCTTAAAGTTATTGCATTTGAAGGACATGCAAATTCCTTGATGGGTGTTACCATAGAATATTTTCAACTGTTACTAGTAGAACCTAATGTTGCTAAACATATTTTACACAATGTTGTTGGTTGCTTGTTTTTCCTTGACCTCACCATCTAAATGATTTCATTTGGTGGATAGGAAAAGAAAAGAATTATTATAGCCATTTAAAATTTGCATTTAACTCTTCCTATATTTTATCATGTATCCATTTGTATATCTTTTTGCAATATTTTGTACATTGAATGTCCATATATATAAATATGATCATATATATCAAAATATTTTTTTGTTATTTTCTTGTGTTCCAAAATATTTTTTCACATGTTATCTCCTTAAATTCTCTATAATAGTTGGTCATACTATTTCAAATGTATGTTTTCACATTTCTATAAGTGAAAACCAAAAAATATATTTGAAACACTTAGATACCTTAATTTCTACAAATATATTGTATTAGTTTGATCCTCAACATCCCTTCTAATGGAGGTAGAAAATGAAAGAATGCAAGAAAAACGTTCTCGTTGAAATCAAATGCAATGTACATAGTACCACACAAGGAAAAATAATATTAACAAAAGAAGATGAGAAAACTAACAAAGCCTCATTGGTGGAGCCTCCACATCTACACTCTCTTCTTCCAATAACACACGTCATCTACAAACACTTGCAGCTCAATTACAAAATATGGGTAAGTACACAAAGATGGGGGATCAAAAAGGGGTCTTAAGTGGCCACTTTTTTGTGAAATCATGAAAGATTGATCTTGGATGAGAAATTGAAGATAGTTACTCTCAAATTTTTAAGATGCAAAAAACCAAGAGTCACAATGCTCCAAATCTACTTTCTAAACTAATATTTTTCTAAAAAAATGGCATTATGGGTTCAGTAAGTGGGGGCCATTAAATTGGTCATATTTTTCCAAAAAAATAACATAGTGTTTGTTGTGGCTCCCTCAAAAGGTTAACTTTTTTAGTATTATAAAAATCACTTTGGTGAGAAATTATCTAACACCATGTAGTTTATGTTATATTTTTCATATAAATTTCTAAAGAAATGATATTTTACTAATTTTCGAAGTGGACACATCCTAAAAAAAAAAATTGAGCGTGCACCCCCTAAAATTTTGGAAAAATAATCAAAAATCAATTTTTTTAATACACGTAGAATGGGGTCTAGTTTCTAAAACTGTGTAATTTATTTGAAATTTCAATGAATGGTTAAAAAAATAAAGTAAAAATACCAAACATTATTGTCATACTCCTGTGAAACCTATCAATCTTGAGCATTATAGTAATTCTTAATATTTTCCATCTTGAGTATAGTACTGCTTTTCTTGACACTCATCAATCGTGACTATAGTAATGTTCCTAGTTAAGCCATAATTCATCTAGGTTGGTTAAGTCTTCCTAGCTTTAGAACACCCATGTTACATCCACATATCAACTTGGGCCCTGGCAACCACCATATGTTCTAGTTCTTACTTACTAAGTCGATAAACAACTTGATTGGTTATACTTTACTGACCTAGAATACCCAAGTTACGTTCCCATAACTTCTTGGGACTTAGCAACTGCCACTTATTCTAGTCCTTCATATTAACCATGTTGCTGGTATATGGAGCCTAATCAGACTTGGAGGTTACAAATTTTCCCACTTTTTATCGCACAGCTTCAAATTATATCGGGGTCAAGGGGCACCCTGGTGGTTTTTGGGGGGTAGCACCCCCATGACAGCGGTCAAGGGTAATGCCCCCTTGTGGGGTCTAGGGCAACGACCTAGCGACTCGGCTAGTCGTGATACAAGGCAAGGTCGAGGGGCAGTGCCCCCAAAACCTCTCATAATTTTTTATTATTTTATAAAGGCATTGGGTGTTATTTTTTCTATTAGCTGACATAAAAAACCCTATTTTTATTAACCAACATAAGTCTTAATAAAAAGGCTAAGGATTAGGGTTTCTATTGACATTGTATTGTAGCATTGGCAATGGTATTGAGTTGCAAGGATTATTGGTTGTAATTGGTTTTATTTACTGGATAATATTGGACTCTCTATTGGTGGACGTATCCCAAGTTTGGGTGAACCACGTTAAATATTTTCTCTTGTTGTTATTATTTCTATGTTTTCAATTCCTCTATTTAATCTTTATTTGTATTTAATTGATATTTTTTCATACAATTCCTAGCACATGGGAGTATCTGATCTCCCACTCTAAGCATAAGTAGTTGATACTGATGACCCACGATCTTTGACTAGACTCTCTCAATCACAACAAATAGTATAAACAAAATGTTCATCATATATAAATAATAAATATTATTCTTGAACTGAAGATTCCTTCCTCATATTATAATCTTAGATGTCCAGTGTTTAGTTCCACTATAGAATCCTTTCTTAGAAAATGAAGACTCACTAAGTAATAACTCATCTAAGTTGCTAGTAATTTTTTACTCGAATACTTGAGTTACTTTCGTGTAACTACCTGTGTATTGGCTACAAACACTTGTTCAAACCTTTACCATAACCCTTGAGAGCTACTATTCTCAAAATATAATCTTCAATCACATCTCGACCTATATGGTCTTAATAAGGTATACGGATTCATATACTAATTCCTATAGTGATGGTTAAATCTTCAAATAGGAATATAACTTCCTTTTAAGTTTTGGCCTTTCATGGTAAACATTATAGTCTTGTTTATTAAGGTTAAAACCTTTATAGACCAACTGGTTCTACTAACATAAGGATTATATTCATAAAATCATACCCACTAAGTTGGTCAAATAACAAAACAATTTAACTTCATGGACAAGGTAATCCTCCTCTATTACAATTCTTGCAACATTTGGGGTCTAGGAATCAACCTTTAATCAAGTTCTTTCTACCCATAGTTCACCTAATTCTTAGGTTATTTAGACAAATAGGGTTGAATCTTACACTAACATCTTGACCTTCCTATGTTCATTCACAAATTTTTGACATCATGTCACACATACAAAGAAACAACATAGTTTGAGCCAACTAAAGGATTACTACCCTTTAAACAAGAAATAAGACTTCCAAATACCTGTCATAAGGTTGGGTTCATAAAATAACACAAAAGATAAGGGGGTTTACCGATAGGCAATAATATCTAGTTAGTGAGCATCTGTCACACGTGCTCAAAACCCCATAAACTCATTTTCAAGTAGTCTAACATACTAAGGATTTTTATTTAGCATTCATGGAGATATACATAATATAGTTACTTTAATTCTAGTCTATAAGCCATATTATTGATTTCCTTCTCATAAGATTTTAGATTGCATTTATAATACATAACAATACCATACTGTGCATAGTTTCAAATATAACATTAACAAGATTATTAACATTCACCTCTTATTTTTGAACTTAACGTATTCATTTTCAAGTCATTCATTTGTTTCTCTTTCTTTTTATTTTCAAACAAAACAAGAATAGAAATAGTTTAGTAATGTATGAACATGCTTATTATTTCTACTTTGATTTGTTGTCAACTGTTCCTTGCAACTTTGGCTTCCAAAATCTATTCTCCCATTCTTGCCCAGCTTCCTTCTTGCTTGAAGAACAATCTTCATACCTCTAAAAACACTATTCCAAAACTCAAACTAGATTGATTTCAGACTTAATAAACTGAAGAGTAATTTTGACACAATCTCTATGCCTTTTCCTTCTTGGTAACCAACCCTTTTACAATAGAAAACTCTTGTATTTATAGACAAGAGATTCAACTACCTTGCTCTCCACTATGATAAATTAATGATCATTCACTAATGCAGTAATAAACTCCCATAAACTGATAACTATCTACTAATAACTGACCATAATGCAAAGCAATTTGAGAACATTAAAAGATCAGATTGCAATGAATTTATGGCTGCTTCTCCACGCTAAGATAGTTGCAAATTAAAAAAGAAAATTAAACTTTCACAGTCTGCTCCAAAACCCACATTGAAATCTACCTTATTTCGACTAGCATATTGAGTCCACTTAAATAGCAAGTTTTCGCCACTTAGTGGCTGGAAAATAGCATGAGTGGATTGAGTAAAATATCCCCTCAATAAGGCATTGAAAACTTCCTTCAAATCTGACTTAAGTTTGTTGCAGCTTCCACTAGCTTTGTTGACTTATTCAAAGTTGTTTTCCATGCTTAATAAGCTGAAAATAATGCACCACTTTATGGCTGTTCAAACTCTCTTAGTATTAGTAGATATATATGCCTTTTTAAAGGTATATGTGGCATAATATTATCATACACATGTGCTGCTAAATGACAATGGATTAAAAAGGTTATTATTTGTAACAATTTTACCAAGTCTTGCCCGAACTCTATTTTTATGCACCATTTGCAGGGTTGTCTCAAGCATTGAATAAGCTTTAATTTCAGTCAATTCATGGTCAACTACCTTGCCAAATAATTGCATTTTAAACATGCTTCAAATAAACTATTATGTGGCCCCTTATATTGGCCTATTAACTTGGCTTTTTAAGCCTCACAACTTGTGAACTTAATTAATTTTAATTGCCTTTATGAATATTAAAATAATTGATTTATACCACAATATTGTTTCTCAACCATATATATATATAGTAAGGGAAGGTTTTCATGAAGCTAAATCCTAGGCCACCATCCAGAAATACCTTCATTCAAAAAGAATATTTTTTGTATAAAAAGTCTCTCAAATTTAGGATCTTTTTACGTACAGATTCCTAGGAACAAAAATATTAGTCCACAAGCATAAGACACTAAGAATTTTTCTCTAGGAACAGAAAGAAAAAATCATCTAAATAAATAGATACCAATTTAGAATTGAATATCTAACAATTGTTAATGTTGTTAAAAAACATGAAGGGAATAGACGATAAAAAGATTTTATTTTATTTTTTTCTAAAAAAAAAGTAAAAATTCAATCCCCCCAATTGATTGAACAAGCCATAAATAAAATGAATACCAATTGTAATTTCACAAATAAATTATCGTTCGTAATAGTCTATTACTAAGTATGAGATGAATGAATTTCACAATGATTCTGATTAGATAACCTTACATTATCTCTATCGGTCTTTAGAACGAAAAAAGCTTTTGCTACAGCCAAGCATAGTAAAAAAGAACTGTACGCTATAAATAAATGGATTCACTTTTTCCATATGCCTTTTTCATTTTAAGGAAAATAATTGAAGTCAACCCTGCTTGCTATCCTTTCTTTCTTGTAAAACAAAATAGGAATAGTAACATAGTGACTATTTGATCAAGAGAATATTCCACTATTCATCGATTCCTTTTTATTCATAAGAGGAATAACACTTCGGTCGTTCACATTCAAAGTGCTATAGAAGTCATTAAGTTCATAGCATAACTTATATTCGCTATACTATTGTAAATACACGATATAAATAATATTAAAACAAAATAGAGAAAGAAACAGTATAATATTTTGGATAAGTTGCATTTATAATGAATGATACTCCTTGATCTTCTTCTTAAAACGACATGAATGTATTCTAGCGATAAAGTCACCTGTGGAAGCGAGAGCCATTACAATTATTTGCTCAAATGAAATTAACTTCCCCATGATCCGTATATCCAATTGTTGCAATAGAGAGACAGGATTCCTTGCGGAAGCTATTATGAAATTGAAATATGCAAAATTCTTTCATTTCTGTTCAGTGAAAAGAAAGCAAAAAAAGAAAATGAATTAAGTTGATCAAACAGAGCTGGAGTAACTGGCAGTAGCAGAATCGTTCTATCCTACTCCCTTTTCATATTAAGCAAAATTATATTGCTATGTTAGAAGAAGGCTAGCTATACTTAGTATACTTCAAATATACCCTTGGTATCATATTGACAATCAAACAAGGATTGTAGAAGATATCAGTAGTTTTCCATTTCCTGATCTCTTTCTTTCATGGGATCAATTTACCCTTGATTTTACAATAATATAGGGAGCTTAGCATGTCCGGGAATACGGGAGAACGCGCTTTTGCTGACATTATTACTAGTATTCGATACTGGGTTATCCATAGCATTACTATACCTTCTCTATTCATTGCAGGTTGGTTATTTGTCAGTACAGGTTTAGCTTATGATGTATTCGGGAGCCCTCGACCAAATGAGTATTTCACAGAAAGCCGACAAGAGGTTCCATTAGTAACTGGCCGTTTCGATTCATTAGAGCAACTCGATGAATTTACTAGATCTAGATCTTTTTAGGAGGTATTAATGACTATAGATAGAACCTATCCGATTTTTACAGTTAGATGGTTGGCCGTTCACGGGCTAGCTGTACCTACGGTTTTTTTCTTGGGATCAATATCAGCAATGCAATTCATACAGCGATAAACTTTATATAAACTAAATCACGGAGCTATTTATGACACAATCAAACCCGAATGAACAAAATGTTGAATTGAATCGTACCAGCCTCTATTGGGGGTTGTTACTTATTTTTGTACTTGCTGTTCTATTCTCTAATTACTTTTTCAATTAGGAACAGTGAGAAGACTTTCTTTTCTTACCTAATTGAATTTGGTGAGATCGAATACTTCTATGTATTATTGTTTATGTCTTGAGCATGACTACTTAAGAAAATGTGAAAGGAAGTAATAGAAATGGCCGATACCACCGGAAGGATCCCTCTTTGGTTGATAGGTACTTTAACTGGTATTCTCATTATTGGTTTAATAGGTATTTTTTTCTACGGTTCTTATTCCGGATTAGGATCATCTTTATAGAAAACAGATGTATCGCGTATCTATAAGAGATACTGTACATATGAAAGTAAAAACTGAAAAAGAAAGATAAGATCTTATCTTTCTTTGAACACAAAGGAAGGTAAGGTCTTATCTTTACTTATTATTTCTTGTAAACTGTATGATTAATGATAGGATAATAATTGATACAAATCCTATAAATATTCTTTTTTTTTTAAGAAAGATTCAGAAAATTGGATCGATCTAATTGGATCGATCCAATTAGAATGGTTTTTATTACCTTAAAAAAAGAGCCAGTAGAAAAAAGCCACTACAATTATAGCTTCTATAAGACAAAAGATCCATTTTGCCCACTCTTTGCAAAAATAGTATTAATAAAAAAGGAAAATATTGCAAAAATCCCAAGGATTTTGAATATCTTCATCATACTTTTTTTCATCTCCTTTTCCTTTTATTTAGAATATATTAAGCAAGAAAATAAGTTTATTAGTAAGAAAAAAAGACTTTTTGTTTTTTTTTTTTATTCTTTTTGTATTATACAATATAGAAACTTTTTTATAGTAATATTTCCAACAGTAAATATATATTATATTTTTTTTTTTACTTTGGCAATATTACTATAAAAATGCTTTTGTTAACGATAAAGTAAAAAGTAACAAATTATACTTTTGTTAACGATAAAGTATTTCGAGGAATAATGAAAATAAAGCGTCCATCGTCTAATGGATAGGACAGAGGTCTTCTAAACCTTAGGTATAGGTTCAAATCCTATTGGACGTAATAATTCGTTGTATTTGTAAATGTTGCAAAGCTTTTCTATGCTAGAAGAAAAAGTTGGATATTTTCTTCAATAGCTTCTTTTAACAGATCTTCTGCTTGTTCCGTGAATGTCCCAGTAGACCGTATAATTTCTCCAAACTGGGGTTTCTTTTTGACGAGATGCTCGCGCAACTTAAGGATAAATTTTTTCACTTGTACGATATCTAATACATCTAGATATCCATTCGTTCCAGTATAAATCATAGCTATTTGTTCTTCCACTGTCAAAGGATCTGATTGAGATTGTTTGAGTAACTCGCGTAATCGTTGACCTCTTGCCAATTGGTCTTGCGTAGTTTTATCAAGATCAGAAGCAAATTGTGCAAAAGCTTCTAACTCTGCAAGTTGAGCTAACTCTAATTTTAATTTTCCAGCTACTTGTTTCATGGCTTTCATCTGAGCTGCGGATCCTACTCTGGATACGGAAAGACCAACATTAATGGCAGGTTGAATTCCTGCATTGAAGAGATCAGCTGATAAGAAGATTTGTCCGTCGGTAATAGAAATTACGTTAGTGGGAATATAAGCTGAGACATCTCCAGCTTGAGTCTCCACTATTGGTAAAGCAGTTAAACTCCCTCCACCTAACTGAGAATTTAATTTAGCTGCTCTTTCCAATAAACGAGAATGTAAATAAAAAACATCTCCTGGATAAGCTTCCCGGCCAGGTGGTCTTCTTAATAGAAGAGACATTTGTCGATAAGCTTGTGCTTGTTTGGAAAGATCATCATAAATGATTGATGTGTGCTGTTCTTTATACATAAAGTATTCGGCTAAAGCTGCTCCTGTATAAGGAGCAAGATATTGTAATGTAGCAGGAGAATCCGCAATTTCCGCTACCACAATGGTATACTCCATTGCGCCACGTTCTTGGAACGTATTAACTACCTGAGCTACGGAAGAAGCTTTTTGACCAATAGCGACATAAACACATATTACATTCTGATTTTTTTGATTTATAATCGTATCTGTAGCTACTGCCGTCTTACCGGTCTGTCTATCTCCAATAATCAATTCTCGCTGACCGCGTCCTATAGGGATCATAGAATCAATAGCAATAAGACCCGTTTGAAGAGGTTCATATACAGAACGTCTTGAAATAATACCTGGGGCGGCGGATTCGATCAATCGAGATTCGGAAGATGAAATCTTCCCCTTGCCATCAATAGGTCGAGCTAGCGCATTTACAACTCGACCCAAATAAGCATCACTTACTGGTATCTGAGCAATTTTTCCTGTTGCTCTCACGGAACTGCCCTCTTGTATCATCAAGCCATCACCCATTAATACAGCTCCAACATTATCTGATTCTAGATTTAGGACAATACCTACTGTGCCATCTACAAATTCTACTAATTCCCCTGCCATTACTTTATCAAGACCATGAATACGAGCAATGCCATCTCCTACTTGAAGTACAGTGCCAATATTCACAACTTGAGCCTCGTTATTATATTGTTCAATCTGTTTACGTATCATACTACTGATTTCATCGGGTCGAATAGTTACCATTAACACTAGTTAATTCTCTTTTGAAAAATAAGACCTACTATATTATATATAATATATAAGTAGTATTAATATATCAATATATATATAATGTTAATCAGTTATGTTTTTCATGGCTAGGAGCAGGTCGATATTATGTTCGATCGTACGTAAATGTAACTCATTATTCAAACGACTATTCAGAGTTCGTAGAGCTCTTTGTACAGCTTGGCGAGAAATTTGTTGTTGAACCTGTTCGATTACTCTTTGTTGTTCAAAGTGAACGGTCTCATTCTTTGAATTTTCTAATTGTTTCAAATTAACAGAAGCAACATTGATAAGATAGTCTTTTTCTTGTTGTATTTGAGAGTATCCATTTACGCGAATTTCGCGCGCTCGCATTTCTATTTCCCGTAAGCGAGCTCGGGCTTGCTCAAGCTGATTAGCAGCTCCTTTACATAGTTCTTCAGAATTCTGAATAGTACTCAATATTTTCTGTTTACGATTATCTAATAGATTACTTAATGAAAGTAGATTATCTATTCATAAGTTAAACGAATTTAGAATCTCTTCCCAAACCGAACACGAACCTTTCGATTCATTCGGCTCTCCCGCTCGGCTCTTTTTTTTTTTACCAAGCCTACCCTTTTCGTTCATATTATGTCAAAATAAGATCAATCTATCAAAGACCGAAATCTACGAAGGGCTCTTTTGCCAAAAGGGATTTTTTATTATCAACATAGTTGTTGTTCTTCTTTTTTTCTTCTTTTTTTCTTCTTTTTTCTTTTCATTCGTATTTCCTCTTTACTTTTTCTTGAATAATTTCGCTTCTGTGCAGGTCGCCGGTTCCGCATTTAAACCAAAAAAATTGGATGGGAGATTAGGACTATTTTTCAGTCGATAGATTGAATAATTCCATTGATATGAATGTTATATATCGGATGAACCTCCAACTATGCCTTTGAACCCATCTCATATTAGCACAGCGGTGGAAAGAGTACCCAGTTGTGCTTGGACTTCAAGCAGTTTAGCTTTAACCATTCTAAAGATTTTCTCTTGTTGGTTGGGATTGGTAATAAAATTTTCCAATCAACTACGAACTGCTATAGTTCTTCCATATTTCTTTTTTCCCTTTTAGAAGTAATTCGTTGAGATCATGCACTTTTCTATCTACAAAGTGCAGTTGGATGGATCCAGCTAGATTATTCAAATATACAACTCGCACACACTCCCTTTCCGAAATAGATCAGTACACCAAGCACCACACTGAGATTTATTATATTTGTTTCTAAAATATTGGTATTTAACCCGAAACCCTCAGCGGAGGGTAAATAAATTAGGGAAATGAAAGAATCAGTTACATTTTTCATACGCTCTCCCCTCATAGATAAGGATACTTTTACAAAGTTTTTTCTCTGACTCGATTCTACTATTATTCGAAGTCCGGATAAGCAAATTTCAAGTACTTAGTAAGTCCCAGGTCCCGCATAACGACAAATAAGGATACAATTATGAAAACAAAAAAACTTTGTTCGATCTATCTACTTCTCCGAGTGTCGCAAATCTTTCTGATCGAAACAAGTGAAGTATAAGTCCAGTATTTTGGATCAGCCCCTCCCCTATTGGCTGAACAAGAAAATGGATAGAGGGGGGGTATTTAAAATCCCGAAGGGTACGTATTTTGGTCTCCGAGATCAAACAAACGGATTAGCAAATAAAAGTGCTAGAGCTACAACTAATCCATGAATAGTTAAAGCTTCCATAAAAGCTAAACTTAGCAGTAAGGTACCTCGTATTTTACCCTCCGCTTCTGGTTGTCTCGCAATACCTTCAACAGCTTGTCCCGCAGCAGTGCCTTGACCAATGCCAGGTCCAATAGAAGGAAGGCCTACGGATAATCCAGCAGCAATAACGGAAGCAGCAGAAATCAAAGGATTCATGGTAATCTCCTCTTAGGTTAATAAATGGTGGATAATATGATAGTTTTATCTATTGATTTGATTGTTCACGTTCAACTAGAGAACAATTTCTTTGAAACAACTAAACTCCAACGAAATGGTATTAAAAATGATGATATTACCAAATAGGTCAATTCTCTACCCTGATATTATATTCTTTTTTAGATAAAATACAGGCAGATGTTGATTCATTTATCAAATGAAATATTCTGCACAATAGTCTCTTTTTTTATGGTTATATCTAAATAATTATCTAGATATATATTAGTCTATATAGATGATATATGCATATACATATATGACACAATACAAGCTATGTATATGTGTCCCTTCGAGGTCGAAAAATTCATTGTTCCACACCGGGATACATAGTTTACTAAACTAATTCCCATGAGTAAACCTATTCATTTTATTATGTAGATATGAATTGTTCTATTTATCAATTTTATCGACGGGATTAGTGATCCTAAATATTTTTTTGACTAAAATCTTATTAAAATCGAAATGGATATGAATTGAAAAGTTAGAAAAAACTGAGTCCAATTAATTGAATTAATGATGACCCTCCATGGATTCACCTATATAAGTTGCGGCTAGAGTTGCAAAGATTAGAGCTTGAATACCACTTGTAAATAATCCTAGGAACATTACAGGTATAGGTACCACTATAGGTACTAAGGAAACAAGAACGGCAACTACCAATTCGTCAGCTAATATATTTCCAAAAAGTCGAAAACTAAGTGATAGAGGTTTTGTAAAATCTTCTAATATGTGAATTGGTAAAAGTATTGGGGTTGGTTGAATATATTTACCAAAATATCCTAAACCCTTCTTTGTAAAACCTGCATAAAAATAAGCTACTGATGTGAGCAAAGCTAGAGCTACTGTAGTATTAATATCATTTGTAGGTGCGGCTAATTCCCCATGAGGTAATTTAAAAATTCCCCAAGTAAAAAGAGCACCTGCCCAGTTAGAAACAAAGATAAATAGAAACAGAGTCCCTATAAAAGAAACCCAGGGACCATATTCTTCTTCGCCAATCTGAGTTCTAGCCAAGTCCCGAACAAATTCGAGAACATATTCCACAAAATTTTGAGCTCCGTTCGGAATGATTTATGGGTCTCGAACAGCTAGAGTAGTTGAACCTAATAAGACAGCAATTACAATCCAGGAAGTTATAAGTACCTGTGCATGAACTTGAAACCCCCCTATTTGCCAATAAAATGCTGACCTACTTCCACACCGGATATCTCGTAGAAATAATTCAGCGTGTTAATAGGAAATTGTACAATATCCATATTACCCTTTCTATATAAAGATGAACTTCAAAAAGAAATGATTTTGGTTCAATGACCAATTCCTCAATTATTTCACTATCATCAGTCAGACTATGAAATAAAATAATGGAATGATTATTTGATTGATTAAGAAGATCTCTTTATTTCTATAAAAATATTTTATCTTAATCTATTCTATAAGATTTGGGAATAGTAGCCAACTTAATTCTAGCTTATCTTTTTTTTTCTTTTTAATTCATTTTTTCTCTTTTTAATTCACTTTTTATAAAATTACAATTCAATTCTCTACCCGCGCGAATTGCTAAAATTAATTTATTTAGGATCAACCGGATTGGTCCTCTACCATCATCATTGGCTGGGATTGGGATATCCACGAGATCTGAGTCACAATCTGTATCAACTAAGCAAATTGTTGGAATACCCAGAGTTCTACATTCCCGAATAGCAGTATATTCTCCTTTTTGATCGAGAATTATTACAATATCGGGCAATTTTGTCATGTATCTAATCCCCCCTAGATCCTCCTGCAATTTGTTCAATTCTCTCTTGAGTGTTGCTGCTTCTTTCTTCGTAAATCGATCAAATCCTCCCGTATTTTTTTTTTTCGTTAAATTTTTGAATTTTTCAAGTCTTGCTTCTGTAGTAAACCAATTAGTTAACATACCCGCGAGCCATTTTTTATTTACATAATGACATCGAGCTGCTAAAGCAGCTAATTTAGCTGCATCAGCTGTTTGATGTTTTGTACCAACTATCATAACTTGTTTTCCTCTCTTTGCTCCATCAAACACAAAATCACAGGCTTCTGATAAAAAACGAGCGGTGTAAGTTAAATTTATAATATGACTATCTTTACGTTCTTTAAAAATGTAAGGTGCCATTTTAGGATTCCATTTTCTGGTCTCATGACCAAAATGAACTCCTACTTTTACCATTTCTTTCAAATTGATGTTCCAATTTTTTTTCGTCATTTTGTTTTTATTTTTTACTATGAACTGTAATATCTACATTCCAATGGAATGGGTTAGATTGCTTGCCGTAGCGTACTTGGTACAAGATATTCATTTCATTTTTTCTTTTTATTTTAAAAGAAATTAAAAGAAATCTAACAAGAAATTTCTTCATTTATAAAAATTCTTTTTTTTTGACTGCTCGTTTTGATTTTTTCTTTTTTATTTTTACTAGTTTTTTTATCACTTTTTTTTTCTTTTGTTTAACAGATAAAACAGAGACTTTATATTCATGATCAAAGAAAAAATCTTTCACTTTATTGAGAAATAAATTGATAAATAAATTTTTGTTCCTCGTTTTCGGATCCATTTTGCTCCGTTTTCCCAAACGGTTGAATCCAGTACCGACAGGTATCATTCCCCCGAGAATAACATTTTCCTTCAAGCCCTTCAACCAATCAATACGACCTTGAAGAGCAGATTTAGCTAGGACCCGAACAGTTTCCTGAAA